>VMDO01028099.1:0-24381 GCA_007922755.1 Pedetes capensis
AAAAAAAAAAAAAAAAAAAAAAAAAAAAAAAAAAACAGGGAGCCAGCATGGTGGCACACGCCTGTAATCCCAGCAGTTTAGGAGGCGGAAGCAGGAGAATTGCAAGTTCAAGACAAGAGGCAGTCTGCATAATTTAGTGAGACCCTGTCTCAAAAAAGTAAGAAAATGGGCTGAGGGTGCAGTTCAGTGGTCCAGTACTTGCAAAGCATGCAAGCACGAGGCTCTGGGTTCAACCCCCAGTACCAGAAAAAAAAAAAAAAAAAAAAACAGCTGGGCACAGTGGCACATGCCTGCAATCCTAGCAACCTGGGAGGCAGAGGCAGGAGGATTTCCAGTTCAAGCCTGTATAAAGACCTTGTCTCAAGATAAAATATTAAAAAGTGGCCTGAGGGAACAGCTCAGTGGTAGAGTGCTTGCAAAGTATGCACCAGCCCCTAGGTTCAACCCTCAAGCACTGCAAATAAAGCAAAGCAAATAGAATGCAGGAATCTCTGTATCAGTTTCCCTCTGTGCCTCAGGGGACTCTGTCCATGACTGGGAGGCCCAGGAAGTTTCCAGAGGGTGACTTCCCATCTGACCTGCAGCAGCCTGAGCGGGTACACGTGTATTGAGGGGGCTTGCCAGAGGAGCGAGTTAAGACCTGCACAGCAGGTACGCCTTGGCAGAGGACAGGAAGACGCATGCGCACACATAGTTCCCCAGGGGTAGAGTGAAGGAGCAGGAGGAGGGGAGCACTGCTTACGCACAGTAGACCAGGAGCTCGGTGGTCACCTGTCGCTGTCTCCCACTGAGCACGTTCGTGGCCACACAGGTGTAGTTCCCTTGGAGGCTAGGCGACATCAGCAGCAGCGTGAAGCTGTTGACGGTCAGGTTGTTTCCAAAGAGCTCAGGTGGAGAATGGGCCTGGAAGGACCATTCAACCTTGGGTGGGGGCCAGGCGCTGCTGCAGCTGCAGCTGAAGTCCACCTGGGAGCCTTTGGCCGTATACAGGGTGCCATTGGGGAGCGAGCCAGTGGTGGAGATGTTGACTTCAATCTCATCGGGGCCACCTGGGAGTGACAGGAGGACAGGGGGGTCATGAATGGCTTCAGTGTGCATTGGAGTTTCTTCCCAGCTCTGACAGATGCCAAATGATCAGATGCCGCCAATGAGGACAGCGTCTATATGACAGACCTCAGGCTAAGCGCCCTGACACTTTCTCTTATTCAATCCTGGATGCTTGCGTGAGATTTATTAGGAGGATACCTCCTTACAAGAAGGAATTGCTGCTTTTTAAAAACACTGCAGAAGCTGGGCATGGTGACGCACGCCGATAATCCCAGTGGCTCGGGAGGCGAAGGTGGGAGGATCGCAAGTTCAAGACCAGAGGCAATCTGCGTAATTTAGCAAGACCCTGTCTCAAAAAGTAAAAAAAAATGGGCTGAGGGCGCAGCTCAATGGTCCAGCACTTGCATAGTATGCAAGCGCAAGGCCCTGGGTTCAACCCCCAGTACCACAAAAAAAACACACACACACACAAAAAAAAACACTGTGGAACAGAGAGGGCATCCAAGCAGAAAAGAATGAACCAAGCAGGCCTGAGGCGGCTGTGTTATTAAGACCTGCTTGCAAGGCTGGCGCTGAGCTGGTCTCCCGAGCTTGGATTTCAGGGAGATTCCACCTCTCCCAGAACTGACAAGAGCAGCCCACATTGTTCAACAACGTGATGTATGCTGACCACCTACCGTCCTTCTGGGAGTCTGGGATCTTCGTCCATGCTAGGCACACGAGCCCCCAATTAAAAAAAAAAAAGTCTCGGGCACTCAGTCCCTCCTAAGTTTCCCCGATGGGCATCTGACACAGGCTGCCACATTCACTGCTGGAGTACTTAAGCGTGTCCTATCCAACCCCATTAGGAGTTGGCTTGAGGCAGTCTATGCGTGTTTCCCCCTAGACTTCCTCCCATGTGACTTTTCCCTTTGCTGGTCTTGCTCTTGCTATAATAAATCAGGGCTGGGGATTAGTTCAGGTGGTAGAGCACTGCTCCCCACTCTCTGAGGACCCAGGTTCGATCCCCAGCACCACAAAAATGGGAGAAGGCCTTGACAACCCACTCCCAAAGCAATTCTGAAACAATCAGCCATTGAAAACCCAATAAGGGTCACTACCAGTCAGACAGGGCTCCACAGCACCTAACAACAACAACAATAATAAACCATTCTATGTGCTAGGTTCTCTGAGTCCTCCTAGAGTACCATCAAACCTGGGAGTGGTCTTGGGGACCCCCCAGCACAATACTGCATTGAAAAATGAGAAACATTCATTCCAATCCTAACTTTGGACTCCAGTGCATAGCTGTGTGGCTTTGGGCAAACTGCTTACCCTTTCTTAGCCTCCATTTCCTCATCTATAACAGAAGAGTGATGATAATATTGCTTCCTGGAGTTGTGCCAATTAATTGAGTTAATACAGCAGAACATTCAGAATTTCGTCTGGTGTATTGGCAGGCTTTGATAAACTGCTAGACTTTCTCGTGGTTCACTTCAGTTTCTGAACTTCTTTCTTGTCCCATGAAATGCCCTCCTCTGTTGGTTCTGAGAACACCTAAGATGCCACATCGTCTTAGATGAAAAGAACATATCTCCCAGCTCAGGGTGTAGCTCAGCGGCAGGGCGTGTGATTAGCATGTGTGAGGCCCTGGTTTCAATCCCAACATCACAAAAGAAAAAAAAAAAAAAAAAAGGAGAGAGAGAGGGAATTTGTCTTCCCCTTAAATACAGATATATAATTATTTACCACTTAAAATGTGTAAAGACCACAATCTCACTCTCACAGCTGTTCATATTAAAGTGATTGATGTGCAGCCTCCCCCAGAGACTTCCTCTTTTGCAAAGAAGAATCAAGGAAGGGCAATCCTTTACCAAAGGAATAAATCTATGGCTGTAGAAATTTGAGCAGCAACAAGCCAGTGAAAAAAATCATTTGTGGGAGGCAAAGCCTTTCCCACACAGAACCCCTGAGTGCCTGTATCCACCCCACTTAGGTCCTATTCACACATGGCCACTGTGTGGCTATAGAGACTCTGGGTTTCTAACAACAATGTTCTTGACAATATCCTTGTCAGGTTGGGGCTGGTTGCTAATAATGCAGGGATGTGCTAGAATCATGTCATCTCCCACAAAGGGGCTGGGGAAAAAAATCACACAGTGGCTTGGGAGGTCCTCGAATGCCCTATTCACTGCTGCTGGCTGGTTGGTTAGGTATGTGAACCAGTCCTAGGGCGGGGCCGCAGTTGGCGGGCATCCAAGTAAGTGCAGGGTACCTCTGAGGTACTGGTGACCAGTGCCCCAGCCAGCAAAGGTTATGTGACTCAGATCTGACCCATCTGGTCTTCCTGACCCTGGTGGCCAGGAATGTGGACCCCCAGAAACCAGCAGGGAGGGGCTTTCGACCACCACAATTCTCAGGAAGAAATGGAGTTGGTTACAGGGAGTCAATGAAAAGGAATCAGGTAGAAGAACGTTAAAAAGAACAAAAAAAAAAAAAAAAAAAAAAAATCAAATGAGAAAACCTAACCAGCTTCCTTCAGTGTTCCAAGGAAGCGGTGTGCCGAAGCTCATCTAGCAACCCTTGGGTTGAGTCTGATTCTTGATTCAAGCCAACACTATCTTCTTCTTGATCCCCTGGAGTTCTTTCTCTATCCTTGGAGGGGCTGGCAGAGGGCCCCCCTGTCTGAAAAGCTCACGACCAGAAGTATTTCAGATTTCAGAGTTTGTCGGATTTTAGAATATTTGTACTGTCTTTACTGGTTGACCATCTCTACTCTGAAAATCCAAAACTTGTTTGTGTGTGTGTGGGGGGGGGGGGGGGGGGGTTCTGGGGATGGCACCCAGGACCTCACATATATTAGGCAAGTTTTCTGCCTATGAGCTACAACCTCAGGCCTGAAAATTCAAAACATTTCAAATGATATGTCAGACTCAAGAGTTTCAGATTTTGAAGATGGGCACGGGGGCATCTACTTGTAATCCCAGCGCTCAGGAGGTGGAGACAGAAGCAGGAGGGTCATGAGTTCAAGGCCAGCCTAGGCTATACAGCAAGACCATGTCTCAAAAAAACAAGGGCTGGTAATGTAGCTCCGTGACAGAGCACTTGCCTAGAGCACACAGGCCTTGGGTTCCGTCCCTACCACTGAAAAAGTTTCGGATTTTGGAGTATTTTGGAGTCTACATATTCAGATTAGGGATGTTTAACGTGTGTCCATTTCCTCCTGCCTCAGCTTCCCAAGTCACTGGGAATGGTGCCTGGCTTTTAGCACTCTCATTATGAGTCTTGTCAATACAAAAATAAATTGAAATTAGCTTTGCTTCTTATTCTGTAAGTACTGTGTGTGTGTGTGTGTGTGTGTGTGTGTGTGTTTTTGTGTGTGCGTGCGCATCTTCAATTTTAGCCCATCAAACCTAGGATACTATCTGACCCCTTTACAGATAAAATTTGCCAAATCATATTCTAGAACAATCTACTCTTGCTACCTTCCTGCTCTCTGTTGCCATTCTTTACATCAGATCTCATGTCTCTCCTTTCCCACATGATTACGGATTGGCCAGCCCAGGGTCACAAAGAGTTCAAAGATAGCTCAGTGTTTGGGGCTCCTCATTAACAGTAAATTCTTCAGACCAGCATTTTAACTTGAAAATGCCTTAAGGATGTGCCATGTCGTCTCCACTAATTGGTAGACATACCTGTAGCTCTACAAAAGGATTAGATCCTTGGGAAAACTTGCATGGAATTTTTTTTTTTTGGGGGGTGGTTGAAACCAAAGCCTTGCACATGCTAGGCTAGTGCTCTACCACTGAGCTGCACCCCTACCCCCATTTTTTTTTTACTTCTTTAAACTTTTGAGACAGGGTCTCACTAAATCGCACCGGCCACCTCTCACCTTGAACCCATAACACTCCCTTTTGAGATCACATCCCCAGCCCTTGATATCACTTACATAAACAAAAGTGACAACCCCATTGCCTCTTGAGCTCCCTAGTGGCTGGGGACCCCACACCCAAAGCCAAAACTCCAAAACTCTTCAGACTCTTCTAAGCACCCATCTCTGCTTCAAACCCAAATTAATCAATCCTTGAGCAAGAATCAGCCCCATCTCTGATGGGGGCCAATAATTTCCCTAGGACTCTCCCTGGTGGTAAGGCATGGTTTCACCACTACCAACAGAGAACGAGGCTCTGCTAAAGGATATGTTATGTCAGGAACACGGATCTTTCCTGAGACCCCCTTTGTTGGAAGTTTGGCACGACAACCGCATCCCTTGTTAGACAGGAGCACATGCTTCCCCAGCCCCAGCTGAAGCCTGAGGAGCTCATGCAGGTCAATGCAAATCAGCTTCTCCATTGTCCATGTACCAACTAGTCCAAATGTCCCGTTAGCACATGCTTAGCTTGAGAAAAATACACACAGGGAGAGCCTGGCACTGGGTACCGTGAAATCTGATGGGGACCTTTCATGGGCTGATTTTGGCATGATCTCTCAGCATCCCAAATACTTAAGAAACAGTATCCTCAAAGAAACCCAAAGTCAGGAGCCGGATGCGGTGGCACACACCTGTAATCCCAGCGGCTTGGGAGGAGGGGGCAGGAGGATCTCAAGTTTGAGAACAAAGGCAGTCTGTATAACTTAGCGAGACCCTGTCTCAAAAAGTAAAAAATGGGCTGAGGGTGCAGCTCAGTGGTCCAGCACTTGAAGAGCATGCAATTGCAAGGCCCTGGGTTCAATCCCCAGTACCACAAAAAAAAAAAAAAAAAAGAAAGCAAGAAAGAAACCCAAAATCCACAGGATGTGTTAAGACCCTGTAGACCTTCTCCATTCCTCCAGCCCCTCTGCAGGTAGGCACACAGATGGTCTAACTTCATCCCCACCACTCCTAAGTGGAGGCAGGGGAGGCTAGGGAAGCTGAGGAAATCAGCAGGTTTCACTGCCCTGATCAGCTGTGGGCCAGGGGATTTCTGCACCTCCAGGAGACCAGCCTCAATCCCGACAGCCATATTCTTCAACCTCACCTTTAAAGAAGCAGGGAGCACCTCAGATTCTTTTGTTGTGGGATGACGGATGAAGTGCCATTGCCATGCCCACTGCAGGCAGGTTAAATCCCACCAGACCTACAGAAAGCCTAATCCCCCAGAAGCCTGACCCCTCAGAAGACAGTCACCTAGCACCCAATGACCAATAAGTTGAGATCCAGGTAGCAAGGAGGGAGAAACACCCCAGGCCTCATACAGGCGGCTTTGTGCCTCTGAGACGTCAATTCCCTTCACACGTTGAAGGTCACTGTCAGGTAACAACTCCTCACATCTTGGGATTTCTTTCCCCTGGCTTCCAAGGCCACCCTAGAATGTTTCCAAACTTTTCTCATTAAGAAAAGGGTTGTGTGGCAAAGGTATCAACCATGTCAATGAAAACACGGGCAAAGCAAAGATAGGGCCCTGACCCACAGCAAGTACTCTTTGAAAGGCCCAGATGTAAACCAACCATCAGGAACTGGAGACGTGTTTTCTCACAGGTAATGAAACACTGGCTTAATCAATGCACCCTGTAACACGGGGCAGGGGCCTGGGGCAGGGGTCTATGGCAGGGCCAATGCACCTCATCCATATGTACCGCAAACCAGCAGCGAGGTTCCACCGTGACCTAGAACTTCACAGATAATATAGTGAGACTGGAAAAGCTCAAAGGACGTTCGCAAGGTCACAAGGACAACATCCAGTTGGCCCTGGGACTGACCTCAGGCAGCCGGACCTCAGAGGAGACGCTCTCAGCCACTCAGCAACACCACTGCCCTCCCCATAACACAGTTGGTCCGACTCTAATCCACATTTCAAAATCTCCACGAAAAAAAAGGGCCAAGTTCCACCCAGAGATGCTAAGCCCTCCCCCTTGGCCACTATGCAAATGCAAGCAGGGGCTCCTGATGCCTGGAGGGGTCTGGTGTTTTCATTTTTGGGATTTGGGGTTTTTATTTATAATTTGCACACCTGGGGGCCTGAACCCAGGGCCTCCTGCCTACTTTGCAAGTGCTCTATCATTGCCTTGCACCCTCAGCCCCTCTTTTGTTTTTCATCTTGAGACAGGGTCTTGCTAAATTATAAGGGCTGCCTCGCCATCCTCCTGCCTTCACCTCTTGCATCGCTGGGATTACAGGTGTGCGCTACTGCGCTCAGCTGGGTCTGGTGTTTTGCCCGAAACCCTCCTGGAAAGGGAACAAGGAGTGAGATCCCAGGGCTCTGGTACATGGGAACTAAAGGGCACCTGCGTCCAGTTCCCAAAAACAAGCCCTGCACCAGCCAGGGACCCCACACAGGTCCCAGTGAAGAAGTTACCACAACATGAACTGCATCACGGTAGCTCAGATGCACATAGGGCGTCCCTTCAGGGCGTTCAAAGAACCAAATGAATCCAGTAACATTTTTAAAGGTGTAAATAAGGCCTTGCATTTATCTCCTTACCAGACAAAAACGAAACTAATTCGCCCTCCAATAAACTTAGCCAATGATTAATAAAATCAATGTCAGACCGAGTAATGATAAGCTGGAGAAAATGATGGTAAAAAACCAAAAAGGGGTAATGTACCTTACTCCTCTGTGGGCAAGAGATGAGGCTGACATGGAAGACTCCCTAGGTACCAGTGGGCAGCCGGAGGGAGGAGATTCAGAACACCTGCCATGAGCTCACAGGCCCACAATGGGTGACATCATTTGTTACCTCCATACTCATTACTGGCCATTCAGGAATTCACTAGGACACCTCTAGATGCAGAAACACAGAGCTCCTGGACTCCATGATCCATGAATGGAGGCAGAAACCTTAGAGCCATCTGAAAATCCAGAAGTGCCTTTGGGACCTCTCTTTCCTTCACCATCCCCCCAACAGGAAGTCCTGCCCGTCCACCTCTGGAATATTCTCTGAACCCAGGCATTTTCACCAAGGCCACTGTGGCTCTGGTCACCAACATCTTTGCACCTCCAGCTGGCTCCCCTGTTTTTGTTTCATTAGCTCTCCTTGACATCATGCACACACTCGCCGTAAGTACGTCAGAGCACCTCAGACCCCAGCTGGAGGCTCCAGGCATTTCTCCTGCGTGTAGAATAAAATCCCAACTCTTGACCAAGGACATGGATTCCTAGGGCTCCTGTAGCAAAACCCACAAACTGGATGGCTTTGAACAATAAAAATGTATTCTCCCATGGTTTTGGAGGCCAGAAGTCTGAAATGGAGGCTCCCAGAGGGACACATTCCCTCCAAAGTCTCCAGGCGAAGGTCCCCGCTTTGCTTATTCCGTCGCTTCTGGTGGTGGCTGCCCTTCTCTGGCACTCCTTGGTTTGCAGTGGTATCACTCCAATCTGTGTTACAGGACATCCCCCCTGAGTGTCTCTGTCTTCAAATGGCCTTTTCTTCTGCTCATCAGGACGCCAATCAGGACCCACCCGGAAGACTTTATTTTAGCTTGATGATAACCACAAAGACCCTTTTTCAAAATAAGGTCACATTCGTAGGTACCAGAAGTTAGGACTTTAAAATATCTTTTGTTGTTGTTATTGTTGTTGTTGTTAGGTGCCATCGAGTTTGGTATCCAACTCACAGTGACCCTATGTACAACAGGCAAAATACTATTGTCAGTGCTTCTCTGCTGTTCATAGGGTTTTCAATGGCAGATTTATTTTTGGGAGTCGGTTGCTGGGTCCTTCTCCAACCCTACAGCACCTGGTGTTCCCTGGCGGTCTCCCATCCAAGTACTAACCAGGCCAGACCCTGCTTAGCCTCCGAGATCTGAGGGGTCAGACACCACAGGGTTACAGCTGCAGGCAAAATATCTTTTAGAGAGATATAATTCAACCCATAACACCTAGACTGATGCGGCTGCCCACGTCCTCTGGCTCTGCTCTGTCATGCACTAGGCTCCTGCCACACTAATCTTCTCCTCACCCATGGACGCACCACACTCAACTCATCTCCCACTGGCACGTGTTCTGCCTGGGGTGTTCTCTCCTCTCGCCTTTGCATGACTGGCTCTTACTTACCATTCAGCTTAAATGCCACTACAGACAGGGTATTTGTTATCTGAAATGCTTCAGACCAGTACTTCAGAATTTCAGATTCGGGAATATTGTTTACACGTTATCCTTGAACTGAAAAATCTGGACTTTGGGGCATTTAGGACTTTGGATTTGGGGATTATGGATTCTCAATTTGTACCTCCAAAAGCTCCTTTCTAACCTCCCAATTTAAAGTGTTTCAGAGCCAGGGATGGCAGCACACACCTGTAATCCCAGCACTTGGGGGGCTAAAGCCCAAGGATCACTAGTTCAAGGTTAGTCAGGGCTACGTAGCAAGACCCTGTCTCAAAACAAACAAAAAATAAGATGTTCAGAAAATCACCTTATCTCACTTCTCTACATCACACTCACCATTTTGCTATTGCCACATGGGTTTTGTTTATTTGTATGTTTTGTGGGGGTAGTTGGGGGTTGAACTCAGGGTCTTACACTTCTTTGCAAGTGCTCTACCACTGACCTGCACCCCCAGCCCACTTTTTACCTTTTTTCTTGAGACAGGGTCTCATTAAGTTACACAGGCTGCCTCTGGCCTTGACCTGGAGATCCTCCTGCCTCCATCTCCCAGGTCACTGGGATTACAGGGGTGACCCACCACACCTAGCTTGGTCACTTGCTTCTTATCTATCACCCCTAACTAGGCTGCCAGCTCCATGAGGGCAGGAACGTCGTCTACCTTGTGACTTCCTGTGGCTCCAAACCTAAAATAGTGGCTGCCATCAGACTTTCCATAAATATACACTGAATAAAAGAATGAGTCATTACTTTACAAATGAAGAAACTTGGGTCTGGATAAGTACAGTGACTACCCAGGAATTTCTACAACATATCCGGGATGTAGGACATGGATGTTCCTCTAAACCAGTGACCAGCAAACTTTCTCTGGAAAGGGCTAGAAAGAAAATATTTCAGGCTTTGTGGGCCATATGATCTATGTTACAGCCACTCACCATTGCCATTTTAGCAACAAAGGCAGTCACAGATAATATGCAAATGAATGAATGCGGCTATATGCCAATAAAACCTTACTCACAGACATTGAAATTCAAATTTCAGGTAATTTATTTTTCCTTGGATTTTCTTCAACTGCATAAACAGTGAAAAGTATTCAAAGTTTGCAGGCTATTTAGATGGCTGCACTGTTAGTGGCTGGCCTGACATGGGGTTGTAATTTGCAAACTCCCACTCCTAACTCCTACATAGACATCAACAGATAGGCCAGGCTATTGTAGGGAAGTACAATAAATAAGAGCAAGTCAGGGTAGCATGAGAGCCTTCATTCTACCTGACAAAGCATGCAATGTCTTATCACCAATTACCAAATAAGGAAAACGGAAGCTCAGAGATACTAAGCTACTTACCCCAGGTGACTGAACTAAGTGGCAGCTTTCAGACTGGAATACTTGCAGTCAGATTCAATTATGTTATACCATAAAATAATATAAACAAGGACAATATTAATCACCTAAAAATAATAGCTAACTAATATGCTATGGGGGCTGGGGTTTAGCTCAGTGGGTAGAATGCTGCTCCATACTTTCTGAGGACCCAGGTTCGATCCCCAGCCCCACAAAGATGGGAAAAGGATGTGTCAATCCACTCATGAAGCAATCCCAAAACAATCAGCCATTGAAAACCCTATGAGGGCCGGCGCGGTGGCGCACACCTGTAATCCCAGCGGCTCGGGAGGCGGAGGCAGGAGGATCACAAGTTTGAGACCAGAGGCAGTCTGCGGAACTTAGCGAGACCCTGTCTCAAAAAGTAAAAAAAAAAAAAAAAAAAAAAAAAATGGGCTGAGGGTGCAGCTCAGTGGTCCGGCACTTGCACAGCATTCAAGCTGAAGGCCCTGAGTTCAAACCCCAGTACTGCAAAACAAACAAACAAACAAACATGAGGGTCGCTATAAATCGGACCTGACTCGACAGCACCTAACAACAACATGTCAGGAGCTCTTAAAAGCCCTTTATGAAGTATTCTTCACAGCGATTTTAGGAGGCAGGAATTCTTTCCAGCCCTATTTTACAGGTGAGGAAATGCAAGTGAGAGATGTCACTTGCTTGCAAGGGGCAGGGCCCATGCTGAAATCCAGGCCACTTGACACTGAAGCAATGTTCTAGGCACCTTGCCCTGCCCCGCCCCGTCCAGCCCCACTTACTGGCCACCTGGAGCCACACTGGGAACCAGAGAGTCTTGTCCAGGACTTCCTGGCAGCTATAGTTGCCCTCGTCCTGCAGGCTCAGCGCCTCAATGTGCAGGGAGCTGCCGTTAACCAGAGAGAAACGCGGTGCAGCTGGCGGGAGGCTGGAATTGGAGGAGAGAAGGAAGACCTGCTCCGAGTCATTCCGGTACCAGGTCACCAGGCCCCTGGGGCCCGAGAGGTTGCCGCAGTGCAAAGTGATGTTTTCGTGAACTTCTCCGACAACAGCCTCCAATCCTGTACAAGGGAAGGTCAGGCTATTACTACTTTTCTTAATCTCTGAGTAACTCCCTTTCAGACAGTCCCTCTGCATGAAGATGGTTTTTAAAAATCACTTGTGTTTTTTAAGATGCAATAACACAGAGAACCTCTCCTCCATCAGGATTCCTGGCTGGTCACTGACATGTTTATAAATTCAGGTTCAACAGCAAACATGGCCTCAATTCTCCACCAGCCCACTGCCCACATCCTTCCCTGTATTACCGCAGTAACTTTCCACTCTTGTTCTGGGCTCAGCCATATGACTTGCTAAGGCCAATGGGTTATTAGCAAATATGATGGAATCAGAGACTTAAAAAGTGCTCACATATAATTATTTGTTATTGTTGTTGTTAGGTGCCGTGGAGTCAGATCCAACTCATGTCAACCTGATGTACAACAGAACAAAACACTCCCTGACACTGTGCCATGCCCAGCACTATGTCAATGCTTCTCTGCTATTCATAGGGTTTTCAAGGGCTGATTGTTTTCAGGATTGTTTCAGGAGTGGACTGCCAGGTCCTTCTCCCATTTTTGCAGTGTTGGGGATCCAACCCAGGGACTCAGAGGACACACAGCAGCACTTTACCACTGAGCTAAACCTCAGCCGTGTAATTATTAGAGAAATACAAATCAAAATATCACTTCACACTCATTCTGATGACTACCAAAGAAATCCAACAAGCCAGGCATGGTGGAGCATGCCTATAATCACAGTGACTTGGGAAGCTGAGGCAGGAGGATCACAGATATGATGCCAGAGACAGACTAAGCAATTTAGCAAGAACCTGTCACAAAATAAAAAATAAAAAACAAAAAGAGGGCTGAATGTGCAGCTCAGGGGTAGAGTACTTGTCTAGCCCTGGGTTCAACTGACAGCAAAAACAAAAAAAAAAACAAAAAAAAACAAAAAACCAGTTGAGGATGCAGAGAAATTGGAAGGAACCCTTGCACACTGTTGATGGGAACATAAAATTGTGCAGCTGCTATGGAAAACAGTATGGTGGTTCCTTAGAAAATTGAAAATGGAGCCACCATATGAGGCAGAAATTCCACTTCCAGATATACACCCCAAAGAACTAAAAGTATAGTCTCAAAGAGATGTTTGTCCTTGGTAGCACTATTCACAATGGCTAAAATATGTAACTAACCCAAGTATTCATCGGCTGATGAACAGGTAAAAAATACACTAACTACACACCGTGGAATATTACTTAGCCTTAAAAAGGAAGGAAATTCTTTTTTTTTTTTTTTTTTTTTTGCAGTACTAGGGGTTGAACCCAGGGCCTTGCGTTTGCATTCTTTGCAAGTGCTGGACCACTGAGCTGCACCCCCAGCCCTTTTTTTTTTCTTTACTTTTTGAGACAGGGTCTCACTAAATTACGCAGACTTCCTCTGGTCTTGAACTTGCGATCCTCCTGGCTCCACCTCCCAAGCCACTGGGATTACAGGCGTGCGCCACCATGCCCGGCCAAAAGAAAGGAAAGTCTGAAACCTGCTACATCATTGATGAACCTTGAGAACAGTTATGCTAAGTGAATAAGCGAGTCACAAAAAAGATACTATATAATTCTACTTACATGAATGAATTAGACAAAGTCATAAAGACAGAAAGAGAATAGCAATTGACAGGGGCTGGGAGTGGGAGATGGGGGTGGAAAAATATTGTTTAGTGAGATGAGAGCCAGTTATACAAGATCAAGGGTTATGGAGGAAGGCGGTGCAGCTCAGTAGTACAGCACTTGCTTAGCATGCATGAGGCCTTAGGTTCAAATCCTAGCACCAGAGAAAAACAATCAAAAGGAGTTATGGTGATGGATAGATCATAGTGATGATTGCATAACATCATGACTATAGTTAACACTGCTGAACTGTACATTTGTAAATGGTTTGAAGATAAATTGTATGTTAAATGTATTGTACCAAAAATTTCACAATTGGGTGCAGCGGGGGAACTGCTTTATAATGGGGCTTACCCACTTCCATCCTCAGCCCAAGGACACGCCCAAGTCAGGCAGCAGGGCAAGGATGAAAACCACATGGTGCAGACCCCAGTTGTCTGGGTCTTTCCAGCTGTTCTAGAACAGCCTTCAGCCTGTCCATCCACAGACTGTGACGAGCTGAGGCAAGACCAGCAGAGCCCATCCAACCAGCCCATCCATGGGGGAGCCACCAGCAGCACTACCATTTTGCTGCATGACTGCAATAGTAAGTAACTAACACAGAGCCCCAACACTTTTGTGTGTCTAGAGATCCAGATGGGGCCAGGTATGGTGGTGCAGGCCTGTGATCCCAGTGCCTTGGGAGGCAGAGGCAGGAGAATCGCAAGTTTGAGGCCAGAGGCAGCCTGTGTAACTTAGCAAGACCCTGGCTCAAGAGAAAAGTTTTAAAAGGGGGCGGAGGGTGCAGCCAGTGGTAGAGCACTTGCAAAAGTATGTGTGAGGCCTGGGTGCAACCCACCAGTACTGAAAGAAAGAAAAAGAAAAGAAAAGAGGAGAGGAGAAGGGAGGAGAGGAGAAGAGAAGAGTAGGGAGGAGAGAAAAGGAAAGAGAAAAGAGAAGAGAGAGGGGAAAAGTAAAGAAAAGGGAAAAGAAAAGAAAAAGAGAAGAAAAGGAAAAGAAGAAAAAGGAGAAAAAGAAAAAGAAAATAAAAAGAAAAGAAAAGAAAAGAAAAGAGAAAAGAAAAGAAAAAGAAAGGAAAGGAGAAAATCCGGATGGAGTGGAGGAAGGGGGCCTGGGCTCTGTCCTACTACCCAGCTGGTCTCCTTCTCATCTCAGGTATAAATGACCCTGGAGTTAAAGCTCTCTGGGCAGCTCCATGGAAGAATGGGCCAGTGTGTCCACTCTCTAGGGCAGCCCCCTGGACTGCACTATGGTGGAGCTCCAATGGTGAGATATATATATATATATGTATGAAAGTCATCTTAGAACAGAAAGCTCCAAGCATTTACAGGCTAGCAGGGGAAAGAGACAACAAACTGGCAGTTATGATACAACAGATACAGCAAGATGAACAGGAAGCTAAGGGCTCAGAGAAAAGGCTCGTAAGTCCAGCTGGTGCACGTGTGAGGCAAGACATCCTCCGGGAAGCAACCTGGGATCTGACCGACAAGTAGGCATCAGCCAGGTCACAGTGGGGAGGAGGACCCAGGCAGAGGAAGCAGCATGTTCGAAAGCCCAGACCAGAACAGCAGCCTTGCTAGGAAGACAAACTATGAGCCCCCCCAGCACATCGAAGTCAGGGACTGGGGCAGCGCTCTGTGTTAACCAGCCTCCCAGGTGATGATGACGCCCACTTGTGGCTGACAGGTGCTGAGGACGACTGATCTGGCATTAAACTGTCACTGAGTAACAAGAAAAAAAAAAAATGCAGCCCCTTTTGCCGAAACATATCGCAATTCTCTGGCCCTCTCCACTATCAACACCCAACGCCAGAGAGGCCAAGGGACAGGAATTTGGGCGGCATCTGATGGGCTGATGAAAATGTTCTGGAATTAATTAGTTGATAATCGTTGTGTGACCTCATGAATATACGAAAAACCACAGGATTGTACGTTATAAAAGGGTAGATTTTATGGTATGTAAATTATGTCTCAGAGCTGCTATTAAAAAACAAACTGCCACCTGCTTATGGGAGTCTTTCCCATTTAGAAGAGAAAGAGTGACAGCTACCTGTATTTTGCCTCTTGTCTGATCAAAAGGGGCTCCTCTGAAAGATCGGAAGTCAGCCTTGAGCCACAGGAAGTTCTGATTCTCTTACCATGGTGGTCACACTATTCCCAAAAGACTTTGAGGACATGATGGAAAAAAACTAACTAAGCCACTTGCTAGAGATTCCTAAGCAGGAAGAACCGCTTCTGAATGATCACTTTTTAAAGCAGGTGGGGATTATTTGCAAACAATTAGGCTGGGGAACGCAGGTTCTCAGGTGGTACTCCCCGTGGCAGGGTGGGGAGGGGAGTAAAACCCTAGAATTACAGATACAACATACGTTCCTGAGACTGGCAAGCTGCAAACTTGCTCCTTCCCTGATCTTTAGCAAAGGAATGAAGAAAAAGCAGCTGCGAAAATCCCGGGTGCAACTTTAATCTTGCAACTTGACCTAACCTCCTCTCTCCTGCGGAACAGAATGACATGGTCACAAAAGAAACCGTGTGAAGACATGCACTTCTCCCTTGGCTTTGCTTGCTCTGTTTTCTCTAACTAGTTAAGGAGAAGGTGACCCTAGAGATCATCTAGTCCAGACATGTGGCTGAAGCTATCCTGGCTCCATGGAGAAGTCAGACATCGACTAGTGATGTCTGGCACAGACTAGGAAACAGTGGTTCTTGAGGGTAAACTAGTTCCATGCGTGATGGTCCCAAATCCTCTCATATTACTGTTGAGAAAACTGAGGTTTGGGAAACTGAGGTAATTTGCTGAAGGTCCCGTGGAAGTCACTGGGAGATGTGGGATTTTCATACAGGCTTAAGTACTCCAGGTTACAGGGGTTGTCTCCAAACACCAGAGATGATAAAACATACTAACAGTTTGCGCAACTAGAAGTCATTTGTAGTGTCCAGAGGGTCTCTTGTCCCCTAGCCTAAATTCAGAATATGGAACAAAGCAAGGAGTAACAAAAATTATTGTTGTTGTTGTTATTATTTGCAGTGCTGGGGACCAAACCCAAGGCTTTCTGCATGGTAGGCAAGCACTCTACTACCGAGCTACACCCCCAGCCCAGTTATAAACTCTCCTGGTGCTGCCCTTCTGTTATTATGTACAGAGTTGCCGTGGTACCCATTTCTAGCAATTTCCCCCAAGAATGATCTGGAGCTTACCACGAGGCAGTAAGTGAAGCGTCAGCATCACCCGGAGATGAGCATCAGGAGAAAGATCTTTCCCAAGACAACTTTCCACTTGAAAAACCAACCAACAACAAAAATACACCAAGTCCAGAAAACACCCCTGCCACTACATACGGGAAAAGCAGACCTGTCGGGGGAGACTGGGCATCAAAATAGTGGGGTGCAGCCGGGCAGGTGGAGCACCAGGGGAGCAGAGGTCACCCTTAAAGCTGCTTCATTCCAGAATAACTTCAGCCCTTATAGAGGTCACGGTCTGAGAAATCCTCAGAAGGGAGTCCTGGACACCTTTAACTTCTGCCCTCCCTTCTCCCAACAGCACAGTAATCATTAAGTCAAACACCTGGAGGGGCCAGCCAGTACTATCCATGCTGGGGCTGCAGGTGAGCTCAGTTGTAGAGCACTTGCCTAGCACGCACCAGGGCTGGGTTTGCCCCCCAGCACTGAAAAAAAAAAAAAAAAAAAAAGTCAATGACTAAACAGAGCCAGGGAAATGTTGCAACAGGGAAAAGCAGAACAAATTTAGGGTCACCCAAAAAAAATATGATGACCACTGCCCAGTTCCAGGTGGGAAAGTAGACCCTATGTTGTTGCCAAACCTTTACATTTCTTCCAGATAAACTGGAAATCTAGGCTATAGGAAATCCTACTGATTTTTTTATAACTGCTAAAAACAAAACAAAATAAAAATTTGTGAGAGCCTAACAATTAGGAACTTTTGCCACTTGCTACTAGGAAGCTCAGACACAACTTACAACCTATCTCCAGAAATCCCTAAGAGGAAACCAGCTGGGTGGGTTGGACCAGGGGCCCCAGGAAGTAGTAGCACTGCACTTGCATCTTGGCAAACTACCTACCTCCTGGCTCCTTCTCCCTTGCTTCCACTCGGGACCCCTCCCTGCTCTTAACATTCCCTGCAAACAGTAGACACGCATTCGCTGGTGGATTACACATATTTTTCAATCTTTTTACCTTCTATGTACTTTTGTGTGCAACCTTCTATTCCTTTTCTGTAACAAAGCAGAGTGTAAATGAAGACTTTCTTTTACCAATCATGTCTAGTGTGAGGGGAATATTCGGTAAGTCTGGAATTACTTCAAAATAAAAAGTTAAAAAAGCAAAAGCAAAAGCAAAAGAAGAAGGCATGGCTTTGAATGCGCTCGTCAGCACCGGTAGACTTGCAGGGTGTGTAGGAAAATTCACAGGTGTAAGGCCAGGTCACCCTTGGGCAGACAGACAGAAAAATAAAGTGGGAGCCCACAGCGTGTGCATCAGCGCAGCAGGTAAAACCAGAACGCGATTTACATCCGACGCTCACACACACATACACAGATTTGCTCCCCGCAGCCCACGTGCCTGTTCATTTTCCTCATCACCTCTCCGCAGGCCCTGCTGCCTATCCCCGGAGGCCGGGGTATCGCCGTCCACCAAACGCCCGGGAAAATTCCTTCCTGCCGAGACAGCCGAACTGCGAGCAGGAAAACCAAGACCCTCCCGGGGCGGCTCGGGGCGGAGTAGGAGGGAGTTCAGTCTCTGGCTGTCCGCTCCTCGCTGGTGCCTAGGAAGTCGCAACTTTTCGCCGCCGATCACAGCCCCTTACCTGCGGAGACCCAGCGGGCCAGGAACGCGCCGAGGCAGAGTAGGACGCAGGGCTCCGGCGCCCGGCCGCCCGCGGCCATCTCGCAGCAGATCCGCGCTCAGGAGGCGCGGGCTCGGGCTGGGCTGGGCGTGCGCCCCGGGGTGCGGAGCGTGGCGCCCAGGCCCGGCCTCTGCAGCCCCCGGGGAGGATGCTCGAGCCGAGCTGGTGTCGGAGGCTGGGCGCGCGCTCGCCGCCGCACCGGGAAGCAGGCGCACCCCACCCCTGCGCCCGCCTGCCCCCTCCGCGGGCGGAAAACAACAGGCGCGGGCTGCCTCCCGCCTCCCGTGCAGGCGGGAGCCCGACTTCCTCCACCTTGGCTGGGAGGAGGGCTTTGTGCAAAGGGCGCGCCGCACCCGGTCCCGCCGGCCGGCCGGGGAGGGACTCGGGGGACCCGGCCTCCCCACGTCCACTCCGCCCCGACAGCGGTCCGGGGGCGCGGGCACCGCTGGGCTGGCCGGGTCCCCCGCCGCTGCGGCAGGACCCGCCGTCTGCGTTCTCCCGGCGCTCAGAGCGTGGCGAACCGGGGCGGCCGGCCACGGGGCTGCGGAACGCAGGGCGCCCAGGCCGCCCCAGCCCAGCAGCTCAAGGAGCGTCATCCGTGAGCCTGGGCGCTGGGCTGGCGCCAGAGCCGCCATCGCTGCATTTTTCCGCCCTTTGCGGGACCGAGCCACGGAAAGATGATCCCTGGACCTTGCAGCGAAGCGCAGTGTGGAGACTGGGATTCTCGTATTAACCCGCTGAGGCCACCCAGTGAGAGCCAGGGCCCCCGAGTGGGCTGGAATTGTTTTCAAGAGTTTTCTTTTGGATTTTTTCTTTCTTTCTTCCTTCCTTTTTAGTACCCCACCCCCACCCAGGCAGATTCCTGGAGAGCTACCTTCCCGGAGAGCTACTTTCCCGGGCTAAGCTCTTTTTCTTCCCAGCCTTGCCCCAGTTCCATCCCCCTGTCCTGGGGAAAACAGCTGCTGTGCTCTCATAAGAGCCGTTTGGTTAAACATCCCTGGGAGAAATTTCTTGTTAAAAAGAAAAAGAAAAGGAAAGGAAAAAAAGGAAATCAGTGCAATAAATATTCGTTGTAGGCTCTAGAAGGTGGGAACGCGGTGTTCTCAACGCTTTCAACTTCTCTGTATGCTTGACAATGTTTCTTATAAAATATTTTGAGGGCTGGGGATGTAGTTCCATGGTGGAGCGCCTATCTACCGTGCCCAGCCCCCTGGGTTTGACCTCTAGCACTGCAAAATGAGTAAACACAAATAAAACATTGAGA
Organism: Pedetes capensis; assembly: GCA_007922755.1. Taxonomy (NCBI): domain Eukaryota; kingdom Metazoa; phylum Chordata; class Mammalia; order Rodentia; family Pedetidae; genus Pedetes; species Pedetes capensis. The sequence goes on from VMDO01028099.1 coordinate 19,294, forward strand.
AAAGCCAAAATTGGTATTAAAATCAATCCTTGTGTTGCTGAAAGGCCCTTTATGGAGATACTCCTTCTATGGGAAAATCATATTGGGACCTGTAAAACAAAAAAGAAGTGTGTTTCTCCTTATGAACTAAGACAGGAAGCTCACAGATCTTTTTTTAATTCTTTGCTCAATGATTTAAACTTTTTTATTGTAGGATTTTCTCTTTCCCTCCCTTCTTGGTTCTTGTTTTTTGTCTTTTACCTTATGAAAAAGACATTTTATTCTAACCCAACCTATTTCCTGTATGTATTCTCAGAACCTGGCACCCTGTTGTTGTTGTTGTTGTTGTTGTTAGGTGCCATCAAGTCTGTGTCCCACTCACAATGACCCTATGTACAACAGCCGGAACACTATTGTCAGTGCTTCTCTGCTATTCATAGGGTTTTCAATGGTGGATTGTTTGGGGTCATGGATTGCAGGGTCCTTCTCCCAAGCCTACAGCACCTCACCTTTTCTGGGGAACACCTCACATTCTCACCTCAAGTCAACAAGCTGTCAATAAAAGCATTAACTGGCAAGTTTTCAGCTGAGGGTCTAGAATTTTCTGTGACCCTTATGGTATCCAGCAAGGGTAATTGCACGCATCGGGCTTGGGAACATATTGCTGAGTCAGTGTAGGGTTCTAATGTCACCAGACACTCCCTGCAACCCTTGGACCTAGGGCACCATTCCATCCTGTTTTATGAGGTGCTGTCTACAGCTCCAGGAGATCACACTCTAGGTCAACACAGCTAGTTGATGGTAAAAACAGGACTAGACACAGGTTGTCTGACCCCAGGTCCTGCTCCACAGAGTTCCTGTCTTGTCACATATACCCAGGCTGCCAGGGCCAAGGGGACATGGGTCTGCATGCTCTGGGTGTCACAGGGAAGACACACCCTCCCCTTTGGTTTTGGATCCAGGCATCTTGTTAGGAAATGCCATGCCCTGCCTTTTACTTGCATTTCGGGTCTCTTCAAACAGCAGAAAATGCCTTGCCTAGCCAGGCATGTGGGGCTGGGATTTGGCTTAGTTGGTAGAGCGCTGCACTGCAGTCTCTGAGGTTCCGAGTTCAATTCCCAGCACCTCAAATATGGGAGAAGGACCTGGCAATCCACTCCCAAGGCAATCCCGAAATACTCAGCCATTGAAAACCCTATGAGGGTCGCTATGAGTCGGATACCGACTTGACGGCACCTAACAACAACAACAGCCAGGCATGGTGGCACACACCTATAATCCCAGAGCCTAGGAAGGCAGAGGCAGGAAGATCACAAGTTCTAGTCCAGAGGCAGCCTGTGCAATTTAGCAATACCTGTCTCAAAATAAAACAAGGTTGTGTTTTTCTTTTTAAAAAGCCGGAGCTGTGGGTGTGGCCAGTGGCAGAGCACACGTCTAGCACATGCAATGTCCTGTGTTCAATCCCCCAGTACTGCAAAAAAGGAAAGAAAAAAATGCCCTACCCTTTCTAGAAACCTGGCCAGTGGGCTGTAGGCTCACTGTGGGTTTCCTGGAAAGGTGGGGGCCTCTCAGGGCCCTAGTTTCTCTATCTCAAAACAAAGAGTCTCTCTCTTGAGCCTGCTATAAAGATAAAGTGAGTTGACTTATCTAAAGGTATCTCTCTGAGAGCTGTCATCTGAGATGCCACTCTGCAGGGCGCCAAGGTCCCATTATCCCATACCAACCTTGGGGCACACACATCTCTCTGTCAGGCTTGTACACGTGACTGGTTTGTTTCTGTTTCTTTTTTCGCCTCTGACCTAAGTGCTTTCCACACATTAGATGACCCAGTCCTCTGACCAGCCCTGGGAGGTGTGTGTCAGTCCCATTTTTCAGATGCCTCCTAGAAGCTACACTGCAAGGCAAACAAATGGGGGAGCCACGGCCACAATTTGACCTCATATCTGAGGCTGCTGTGTTGTCTCATTTGCCGTGGTGCTGGGGGACGGACCCCAGGGCCTTAGGCATGAAGGGTAAGGGCTCCACCCCTGAGCCACACCCCAGTAATCTGGGAGGAAGGAACTGACTGGGTACCTGGCTGACTCCATAGCTGGCACTTGTGCAGCCTGGATCTCTGAAGACTCCAGGAGGCTGGCTTTGTGTCTACTACTTCTGCCCCACGCTTCTCGTCCGTGTCCCTCCCCAGAGGTAACTCTGAAAGGTTTCGTAGCAACAACCTGTTTCTTCAACCCAGACTATTCTCCTGGGGGCTTCATAGGGAGAACCCACAGGGAAGAGCCTGGGTAGGAGCCTGCTGCTCTGGATGCCTCACTTCCAAAGGGACAAAATGGTGGATACCAAAAATCCCATCTGTGTTCCCTTGGATGGGCCAGGGAACTGCAGGTTGGAAGGCCACGGAGCAAGGATAAAATCAACTCGACCTATTCTTTGGGGAAGAAAACCCATTCAACATTCCAATAACATTCCCTTCCCTACCTCCCCTTTGCCTTCTGCCCAGAAGAAAGAATCGGGGTGTGGATGGTACAGCAAGGAAGTTCCTGAAATCAGGCAAAGTTCCAAGAAGGAGCTGGCAGGGTGAGGTGGGAAATGGAGAGCTGTCAAATGAGTCTGCTATTTTTAGCCAGAGCGCAGCCTCTCTTCTCCTGACTAGAGACCAGGAGGGTGAAATTTAGAGTCTCTGAGGGCGTGAGACTTAGAAGGCAGATCAACCCCCAGAAGGTGAAATGGCCTTTGTGGAGGGAACAGGAAAAGTGGCCATCCAGTTCCCTGAGAGATGGGCCACCAAAGAGAAGTGGATGAACCACTACCCTACCATGTGAGTGCAGCCCAGCAGGATGTTGGCAAGTGTCCAACCACAGGCCCTCGGTAATAGTGATGGGCAATGTGTACCATTTGCCAATTTCTGTGGTGTAAATACTTCCACCACAGCCAATTCTGAGCCATCACTGGGAAGCTACTCATTCTCCAGAGCCTGGACCACCAGAATGGCCCCTGTTGGCCCAAGTGACATAACTCTAAAGAGAGAAATTTTTGATAAGGAAAGCCATAAGGTAGATTGCCTCAAGATGAAGTCTGCTGGGAACCAAACAGATGACCCAGAGAGAAAAGTCTTCTATGGCTTCCCCGCTCTTTAAACCCACGCTCACCTGTGGAATGCATTTGTTGGCCAAGATAAACGTTATTTTCCCAACTCCAAATTATGACATGTGGCTTGACAAGTGTCCAATTTGTGGAGATAGAGGGAATTTCATGGATTGGGGCTGTAGCACAACAGTCCAATGCTTGATTAGCATGTGTGAGACCTTGGGCTCCATCCCCACAAAAAAGGAGGAGGAAGTAGAGAAGGAGAACAGAAAATGAAATTTAGCTGCAATCCATCTAGAAATAACCACTTTATCATTAGAAACCTCCAGTCATTTTTGCTGGATTCTGATGTATGTGATTCTTTTGTTTTACAAAATTACAATATTTTACACAGTTTTGAATCTCGCATTTTTCCTCAACTTTACATTACACACACACACACACACACACACACACACACACACACACACATTTGGACAACAAACTAGTGTTCTTTAACTGAAAAAGTAATAAAAATTCTAATGGTAGAAAGAAAAAAAAATCCAGGCAGCCGAAGTGGTGCATGCCTCTAATCCCAGCACTTGGAAAGACAGGAGGATTGAAAATTTGAGGCCAGCCTTGGCTGCACAGCAAGCCTATCTCAAAAACAAGAACAAAAACAAAAAGACAATTTCAGAAAGAATTGCATCTGTACAGAACATATACAGACGGTTTTCTTGTCATCACTTCTAAACAAACAGTAAGACAACTCTTAGCGTTACACATTGTATTAAGCATTTAAAATAATCTGGAGAGGATTGAAAGTATATGGATGTGAGCTGGGCGTGGTAGTGCACGTCTGTGATCCCAGCGGTTTGGGAGGCGGAGCCAGGAGGATTGCAAGTTCGAGACTAGAGGAAGTCTATATAATTTAGCGAGACCCTGTCTCAAAAACTAAAAAAATGGGCTTAGGGGAGGCAGCTCAGTGGTCCAGCACTTGCAAAGCATGCAGGCGTGAGGCCCCGGGATCAACCCCCAGTACCACAAAAAAAAAAAAAAAAAGTATATGGATGTGCATATCTTATATGCAAAGACCCCTTTTATATGAGAGACTTTTATATATGCTCTTTTATATGAGGGACTTGAGCATCCATGGATTTTGGCATCTATGGGGGCTCCTGGGCCCCATGCCTCATGGACAGGGAGTGAGGGACCGCCACACCTAGAGGTGTCCATTTTATAGAAACAGAAAATGAAATGGTGGTAGCCAAGGGCTGGGGAGACAGGGGATTGGTGAGGTAGTGTTCAACGGTTTAGAGTTTCCGTTTTGCAAGATGTAAAGAATTCCAGAGATGGATGGTGGTGACGGTCACACAACCATGTAAATGGACACAGTGGCACTGAGCTGGACATCCAAAAATGGTTGCTTGGTAAGATGTATGTATATTTAAAATTTCAAAAATTTGAAATGCTAAAGAACATGGGAAAAGGAAAGGACACTGAGGAAATAAAAGGACACATATATAGAACTGAAGACAGAGACATTTCTCTGGTATTTGTAGATAGAAAATTGAGACAAACAAAAAAACCACAAGCAATTGTTTTGTGGTGTTGGGGGTTGAACCCAGGGCCTGGCACATGTTAGGCAAGTACTCTAACACTGAGGTATTTCACCAACGCTTTTTTAATTTTCATTTTGAGACAGGGCCTTGCTAAATTACCTAGGCTGGCCTTGAACTTGCAATCCTCCTGCCTTAGCCTCACAAGTAGCTGGGATTACATGCTTGAGTCACCATACTGGGCTAAATCAAAGCAACTTTACCGTGAAATTTTATCTGGAAAGTAAACCTTCTGCTCACCTCCTCTAGCCCCTGTCTTCTACCTTAGAGGTAACTAGTCTCATCAACTTCTGGAAACTATACAGTTGTTACTGGCTATGTAATAGGCTCCAGTCAGAGTATTATACAGCTATCAACATTTTTGTTTTCTCTTCTCTTCTTCTGCTCCTTTCCTCCTCCTCCTCCTCCTCCTCCTCCTCCTCCTCCT
>VMDO01028100.1:0-24364 GCA_007922755.1 Pedetes capensis
CATTCTTTTCACTGATGAAAAAACATACTAATTTTTCATAGCTTTCAGTGTCTAGTGACATACAGGTTGCCACTGTTTAAATTTGATTTAGTGAATCATGAAATTCTAGAAACATGAAAATCCAGATGAATCAATAAGTCCCCAGTGATAATATTACTGGCAAATCCTAAAGCATAAGACTATGGACAAATGGAATTCTTGTAAAGAAGTAGGGATGATTAGGTTCTATTGAATGTAGAAAAGCATCAAGACCAACATTCTGGAATCACGTGGAGAGTACTCAGGTGTGTCAAAAGCTGAACATTTGTAACACCACTGTAGTCAGACTCCTCAACTTGAAGCCTGGAGTGCAACAGATAAATTCAAACCTAGTCCATGAGATGCTAATGCCAGCTAATTCTAGAAGAAGAATTTTAGTCAGTTTAAAAATCTTTCCTAAATTAATCATGAGAACTTTTTGGCAGCTGTCACTCTTCACCACTACCATTTGCAAATTCTAATGAGAACGTTATTCACAATGAGATTAATTGGATCAAAATCAGACAATAGATTTTTTAAAAAGCAGTCATATTTTTAAGTGCTTTCAAACTAACTAGTTAATTGGAAGAATTTAAAAGACATGTGTGTGTGCATGTCTACACACTCTTGTGGCCAGGCATGTTCATGTGTGTTTGTTAAGTATTTCCACCGAATGCATGGAGAAATTGTATGACTGCTCACTGGAGCACCCCAAGTTTTTAATAACTCAAGGTACTCTTTATTTTATTATTGACAAATGAATAAAAGTAACTATTTCTCTCCCACATCTGATGTTGCTTTTTTCAGTCCTTAAAATGACTACAGAAGTTTTATAAAATTTACTAATTTGAGGATTGCTTTCATGAGAAGAAATATGACATAATATGACATCCCAAAGTCATAATGATATGGTAATATGTGGTATAGATACAGATTTGACTACCTTAAATACTCTTTTTTTTAATCTTAGACTATATACGTGTAAGATGTTATAATTTTTAGAGATAATAAAAGATTTGCCTTAAGAATTATGTTGTTGTTAGGTGCTATCAAATTGGACCCAACTCATAGTGACTCTCATAGAGGTTTCAATGGTTGATTGTTTCAGGGTTGCTTCAGGAGTGGGTTGCCATGTCCTTCTCCCATTTTTGTGGTGCTGAAAATCAAAGCTAGGGCCTCAGAGAGTGTGGAGCAGCACTCTACCAACTGAGCTAAACTCCAGTCCCTAAGAATTATACTCCTGACTAATAAATCTTGGCAATTCTAATACTTGATTTTTTCACTAGTATTTCAAATATTCTAAATGATCACTCATTCTGATGAAAATGTATTTGTATGTTTCTCTTTCACTCTCCCCACCCACTCTGACTTGTGTGAATGTATGTGCATATATACTTACACATACAAATAAATCTAGACTTATATGTACAGACTCACATACAAAAATGCACATCCACACACATACAAATATCCTCTATGTAAATATACAAAGTATGGCTTTAATTATAACATTTAACAGTGACACAGTAATAAGTCACCTAAATAAAGTTTATTTCTATAACTTTATGTTGATAAAATGTTAATTAACTTCCATGATACTGAGCCTGCTTCATTTAGAATCCTCTTTCAAAATATATCTTGATGTATACTCCTTGGAAACCCATTTGGAAATCCATTCGGCGAGCTACAAAATGTCAATTTCACTTTAAGTCAATAGTGTATGAATTGTTGAAAATGGTCTGTACCACCCACTGCATACCAGTGAAATACTAGAAATCCAAATTGACAACAAATATGTTCTTTTAATTTTTTGGAGAGTATAATCAAAGCATCAAATATTTAGAAAATATATACCTATATCATCACTTATGCCATCATTTTCTTAAATGGCTACACTATTAGCAATATAGGATCCTTAAAAGCTAAATTTCAGTTATTTAATGTTTTAGAAAATTTGATGGAGAATCTCTTTAAAGACTGTTTTCATTTATTTTAAGGTTTCATCAATTGTACTTTTTTAACACAAACGACAAAACAGAAGTACTTTCTTTTGTCCTGTACGTACATAGGCTAATTTTATAAATGTCCTTGTTATTTTTGTTTGATATAATAAATCTGAGAATAAACAGGTCTTCGAAACTTTGTTCTTTACAATATATAAGGAGAAATTTGGTATACAGATTAACTTCATAATCGCTGAAGTATATTTAATGAGTTAAAGTTAAGTTTTCACAAGTTATTTTCAAAAGTAACTGCTTAAAATTTTCTCCATGTTTAATAACACCTTATAGGCAAATCTGAATTCTGCTCACTTTAATTTCTCTGTTCTGAGTATTTATTGAGGACAAATTAAATTATTCAGTTCAACCATGTTCTCTGATCCACTCAAAGCACAATGATTGAGATATATCTATCTTATACTTGTTCTGCTAATTATATTAATTATTCCTAATGATCTACTAGATTCCTCTTTTATAGATATGAGAAAATTTTACCACCTAGATTATCACAATATCTTCTCTCAATTTATTAGTATGATACATGTACATGGGCATTTCAAAATTAAAACTGGCAAAGACTAAAGATTAACTTGAAAATTGTATGTCATATGTATGTGGTTGCTTGCAGATGTCACTGTTATGAAGAATGTTCATATTTTTAATTTACTCTTAAAATACTCATATTATGTTTCTTTTAACTATACTATGATAACTGAATATAAAATTAGGTGATAAGTAGATTTTTCAGTTTAATGCAGTTTTTTTCTTCAAGGCACTATCTTAGAAAATTAACATATGCTGCTGTGTTTTCTAGAAAAATACTTATGGCATTGTTAGATAGAGTTTGGTATTTTAAATAATAAAAACTACCACACAAAATTTTACTGTAAATAAACCAATGACTTTCTACTTTCTAAGTTATTGATATTTTATATTTATGAAAATTACAAAAGGCTCACCCTCAACATACAATTTACTCTTCCTGAAACATCATAAGCTTGGGAAAAGCATTCTATTTCTTGGCTCTATTTTGTAGGGAAGTTTTCTCTGAAGAAATATTTTTCAACAAGAGAAATTTTACTCTTGGGTGACAAAAAAGTAAAGAGACATTGGAGATTTCCCTAATAATTTCTAAGACTCTCATTTTCCTCATGTTTTATATTCATCTACAACCATCATACATGAACATCCTATCAGAAAATGGGGTTGTGGTTGTATTCGTTTTTATTGTTTGTCTTTCAGAACAAGTTATTCATTTAAATGTAGCTTCTTTGCACCCTTCACCTTCCCCAATGGAGGCGATATTGTTAAATATATAGGCTGTGATTTTCCTCTTTATAGGGCACAGAAAGTTCTAGTCTGCTTTATCAGATGTCATTTTGACTTAGCAGCATCGTTACAATATTTTATAGTTTATTGTTGTTTAACGCCTTACCAACACACTCATTCTCAACAATGCTAGTGAAATTCCATGACCATATAACATACAATATTAGAATGTGTTTTTTAAAGGGTAAAATGTCTTTTAATTTATGTCTACCATGATAATGCCTAGAGGTTTTTAAGGATTTATCTGTGTAATTTAAGATCTAGATTTAATCTAGAACATTTGTTCCCAGGTCCTGGTTTTTTGAGATTCTTTCTTCCTTGTTGGTGATTCTTATAAATAAAAAAATCTTCATTCTATTCTAGAAACTAAGAAAAAAAAAACTTGAATGAATAGACCTGTTTTTCCACTTATTTTTCCTTTACCAGCCTTTATGAGGATCACAAAACATAAGAACCCAGAAGATAATAGGATGAATTTGTGTTACTTATATTCATATATAGTATCAATGTGGGCCTGAAAGAAAAACATCAAACCTTATTAGACTTTTATAGAAATCTTTTATTCTCTTTAATTTTTAAGGGCAATTGCTTATACAGATTTCTTTCAGGAATTTATTATCTGGAATTACGTCTCTTATGAACTCTGTGAAGAACAGCTCAATAGTACAAAGTGTACTGAGTTGGAGATTATTTCTAATTCAGTGCTTTGTCTGAAAACATTTTCATTAGCATTTGCATTTAGGATCATGGAACAACTGAAGTATATATTATCAAAGAGCACATCTTCCAACTGCTATAACTAGCACTAGAAAGGGCAACATTTTAAAATGCTCATTAAAATTCTCTTTTCAAAAAGTAATCATCTACAATCAGATTCTAAAAGAGCACACTTCCAGAACACAACCTCTCTTCTCTAGTTTGTTCCAGCACTAAGGCCTTGGCAATCACAGCCTGCACATTATGATCAATTTTACCAAGAAAAGAACAACTTACATCCAGTATCACTTACTGACAAATTAGAAGTTTGTGACTATTTTTCTACTCATTGACATGTTCCTATAAGTGATCTTTATAAGTAAACTATCAGAAACTGGGCCCAAACTTACTCTCATGTAAATAAAAACAGTACAACATGAAATGCATACCTTCATTTTAGGCTACTTATAGAAAGGGAGAATATTCATAAGAAATCTCACTCTCTTTATTCATACATTTTTGCATCACTTACTTTTAGATAAGATTCATAAGAATACATGTTATTTCTTTGGGGGATGACAGTAAAACTGACAAATAGTTCCTGTTGTGGTTGTCATGATGTTATTGCTAAATCATCCACAATATCCTGACCTGATATTAGTTACCAGGGACAAAACCAAAACAGAGAATTTAAGTTTTATTCTGATTACACGCAAACAGCAAGAAAAAAAAGAAGAAAACTGAAAACTGAAAAGTGATCTATGTCCCATTACCTAAAAAAAATAATAATTAAAAGGAAGAAAGAAAGAAACAATCCTTAGCAAGCTTCATACAATTCCACAATTCCACAGTAGGCCTCGGACATTCTCTCCGCTAGAGCAATAGCTAAACGGCAAGTGACAGAGCTGTCTCACTGTGAGATCCCTGTGGCATGCTTTAATTAAAACTAAAAATTTACAGCAAAATCAAACCTTAGGAAATTTCTCTTTGGTTTAACTCTACATTACTTCCTGAAATTTTGGTAAACTCACTTTGTTTTTAAATTAAGCTGGCCCTTCCATTACAAAAAGTCACACACCAAGAACCAGACATAAATTTCAGAACAAAAAGAGTTTTGTTTGTGTATAAGTGTGATTTTCAGTCCAACCCCTGTATACAAACTGTTAAAAAGCAGGTGTTTTAACATAGTGCTTTATTCCAACTTAATCTCATCCTTGAATGAACTTCCTTCAAGTTTCAACCATTAAAAAAAAAAAAAAAAAAAAAAAAAAGCAGTCAATTTCCTGGTAGTGGTAATTTAATTAAGTAACCTTGCACACTGAGCAAAACCCAAAAGCAAAAGGGTCATTAATCTTTCTAGTGATTAGAGACACCTCTAGAGCTTCAAACATTTACCTCTCCTTCCCCGTAGTAGAAATGCTTTTAGGAGGATCATGGTTCATACCTCACATTCCCTGGAGCCAGAGATGGTATATGTGCAGGGCCCAGATCCATTAACTGATATATCCATGGTCTCAGAGTTTGTAGGCTTGTAGTCCACGTAATACTCCTGTAAAGGGGAATTCATTTGTCTTTCAGATTCTCTGGCCTTTTTCCGCCGCCTCTTCATAAGAGAGTGTTGCTGAAGTTGTTTCATGCTGGCTGGGTAGCGTTTCCAAGACACATAGATCACCAAGAGGATCATGGCCACCGAGAGAAACAGAGCCACGCTCCCTGCAATAATTTTGTGAAATGATACATGCTCATAATCTTGCTCTGTGCCAGGAATCTGAAACCCTGGGGAAGGGCTTGCTGTTTCAAAGGCAGGAAGGGTGGCATCAGGTTTGAAGATGGTAGGTTTGGGAATAATCAGAGGCTTCTGGGGTGTTTGGGGAACCAGGTACGATCTTTCTGTGTTGGCCACCTGGACTTCAGAACAGATATTATATGTCTCCACTGCATCGCTAACCTTTTCACCTTGGATGTGCTTAGGTCCTGCACATATCATGGTGCTTTCCTTATTTCCTTTGAAATTCTTAAGCCAAAAATATAGAGGACAAATGCTGCGGCTGCATTCCCACATATTTCCAGACAGGGTAATGGATATTAAGGATATCCATGCGTTAACAGTTTCCTGTGAGATGTTAGTGAGCTTGTTGGAATCCAAATTCAATTTTTGCAAGTTGGGGAGGCATTTAAATGTGCCCGGCTCAATTCCTTGGATGTCGTTCCCTGATAAATCCAAGTTGTGTAAGGAACTCCAAGTCCATGTCAAGCCTTGGCTAATGGAGCGAATCCTGTTCCACTGTAAGTAAATTGAACGGAGGTTGAAGAGACGTGGAAAATGAGCAAAGTTGATCTTAGAAAACTGGTTGTGCTCCAAGTGGAGCTCCTTTAATTTCAAAAGGCCAGCAAAAGCATTTCGGGATAAGCTTCTCAGACGATTGTAACCCAAATCCAGAAAGTCAAGATTCCGACAGTCTTGAAAAACTCTTATCGGCACAGTCTTCAGCGAGTTAGACCTCAAGTGCAAAATGATGAGTTTCCGAAGGCCTTTAAACTGCTCAGATTGCAATGTCTGAAGTTTATTGTAGGAGAGGTCCAGATTGCGGAGATTGGGAACTGGGTGAAATGTTTTATTGTGCAGATAGGTAATTTTGTTGGAGCTTAGAATTAATTCTTTCAGTCTACGGATCCCTTGAAATGCATCCTCATCCACTGAACTAATGTAATTATGATCAAGATAAAGCCATATAAGCTGGTTAAGGCCAGCAAACTGATTGGATTTGAGCTTCTGAATGCTGTTGAACCTTAATGATAAACCTTGTGACCCTCCAGAAATGTTCTCAGGGATATCTGCAAAAGCATGAGACTCACAGTACACAATTTTGCCATCACATCTGCAGTTCTTCGGGCAAGCTCTCTGAGCCCCCGTGAGCATAACAAGCAGCAGAGTAGAAAGTAGCACCAGAACCACACTCATGCCTTTCAGCTGCGTAATTAAATGGAAACCTACAACATTAAAAAGAAGACAGATACACACTGTGAAGCTATTAAAGTACATCACCAACAGGTACTGAGCAGGGGCATTTGGTCTCCTGTAGTAATGGGACAGTTGACTTAGCAGTACATTGTAAGAATTATTGTCTTCAGTGTTACATGTTTGCTCTTTAGATTTCATGTTTTCTTCCTTGATCTGCAAATCACCACAGTGCTATACTTAAGAAAAGCCTTTCTGACTTTCAGGAGTTCCTGTGTATCTCAACACTGAAAAGCACAGACCCCTTCTGTTCACTGAATGCTGATGTTTTCATGACAATTATATTTGGCTAGTTACTGTGTTTTACAACAGTACCAAAAAGAAGTATACAACATCTTCTGGTAAGAACAAAATTGTGACTTAGTAAAACCAATGTTTAAACATCTTTCCTAGTTGAGCAAACAGGCTGTGATTTAGCAAAGGAGCTTCCGGAAGCTGTCAAGATAATCAGTTTGCCCTGCCTAAGATTATATACTTATTCCACACTGGGATATTAATATATGAGCTCTGAAAAACGACATGGGGACTACTATAGGCAGCCTGTAAAGCATGGTATGAAAACTAATAATAGTGTCAGGCATTCTCAATTTGTTAAGAAGCATATATCATAGTACACTGTGGCTCCATGTACAGTGATACAGGGCCTCAGAGATATAAACATCCATATCAGAGAACACTCCAAAATTAAGATTGTCAAATTCTCATTAAATATTTGCACATAATACAAAATAATCATGTGTATATTAATTTGCTGTTATTTTTCAGGTAGTTGTTTTTGGCAAATTTGGAGGTTAAGCAAGGAAAGAAACAGCAGACCACTCTTACTCCCCACTACCCCAACCTGCTCAAATTTCTTACTGACTTTTTTTTCTCCTCTGCCTCCATTAACTTCAAAAAGCCTGCAAAGTTGCAATCTATTGGCACTTATGCTGTATTTCCAAGTCATTGCCTGTTAAGGGAATTTCTTTCCTGTCTTGATAGTAGATTTATTATTTCTATATGGCAGGGGAAAAAATAAAAATAAAAATAAAAATAAAACCCAAGTACTCTGCTGCAGTTTCTTTTTTTTTTCTTTTATTACTTATATTTCTAGCCTAGAAACAATCAGCTAAATCCCTAATCTAAAACAATGCTACTCCTTATTCTCAAAGAGTTAAGGTTTTTTTCTTTTCTTCTTCTTCTTTTTTTTTTTTTTTTCTTTTTAATTTAAAACTCGATCTTGCTCTCTGTCCTCTTGCCAGCTACAGACTCATTGAAATACATTCCAGCTCTCCCAGACAGGAGAAGGGGGGTGCAGGGAAGCCAGTCACACTTGAAAAAATAAGACTGGCAAATGACTGCTGGAAATTTGGAAGCTGTGTTCAGGACACAGCTTCAAAGATAAAGGAAGTCCTTGTGCAACCTCTGATAAAGTAAGGACCCCACCCCTACATACACGCAGTAGTGTTTAACAATCTTCCCGACAGCAAACAGAAATACAAGCGTGGCTAATATTATCAAGAAACAGAAGCAAACACAATATTTATCCCATGCTCAATTCCCAAGCTGTGGATGCACAGACGGTAGAGACAGTCTTAAAGATATTCCTCTGGAGTCTGTTTAAGTCCGCGTTATACATTTATGGATTTAAAAAAAAAACACTGCATAAAAGAAAATGATCTAAAAATATAATAGCAACTATAGTGAGTCAACTGGCAAACTCAGACGCTGCTGTTTTTTGCTTGTTTTCTCCTCTTTTATCAGCTGATGCTATGACTGAGGACAGGAAAGCAAGGGGATCAGTTTTGCTAAAAAGGAAACAACAAAAGTTCACTTACCCATCCTTTGTCATCCAAAAACGTTTCCCCCCTCTCTGCTTTCTTCTTATTTGGTCTTTGGTGCTGAAACCACCACCACCTTCATGACACAGTGCGGCTGTCATTCACACCATTCTGATCCCGCATGTGAGCTAGTAGCCCCATACAAACTTCCCCGGAGAGGACAGGCAAAAATATGGATAGACATATAGAGAGAGATAAAAAAACCAGCACGGGGTGGGATGAAGGGGCAGGGAAGAGGAAGCCGTTGGGGGGGGCAAGGGCAGGAGGGCCTCTAGGCTCTGAGGACCATTGTGTAATTCACCAGAGACCCATCAGCAGTAATTGGCAATCTGTGCAAAAGAGCTACAGCCCATCTCGGAGGTAACCAACTTCTCTGTGAAAAGAGAGGAGAAAAAGAAAATCTTCAGAATACCTGGCATTCCTTATTGTGCTGGCTTTTGCCATTCTCAGATAAAGCAATTCATCCTCTGGATTTTCAGTTCTTGAAGCAAGTAGGCCTCCTGTGCTGTACGAGACCCCCGTTTAAAAGCTATGCAGGCTAGGTTTATCCATTTAGCTGGTCAGGTTTAAAGTGTTTTGTAGCTGTGCTGAGAGGCAGCCCTTGTCTAATTCAGAAGGCTTTCCAGAGACTGATGATGCTCAGAGCTTGTTGGTGCTAATGCTTGAGTTTGTGATACACTGAGTGCCCTCCGCTGGAGAAAACAGATTGCACATTAAAGACGGGAACAAGTGAGCTTGTCAGTGGTGTGCAGCCTTCCCTTGCTCAGAAAGGGGAATTAAAGGCACAGGAGCACTTTTTTACCTTCTCTTTCTCTCTAATAATATAAATTATGAAAGCTTTATGCCAGAAGGTTCTTTCTAATGACAGCAAATATTAGGTAAAACACTGCCATCTCTAAATTTTGTGCAATAAGTCGATTTTAAAAGTTGCTTTGACCTAATTTTTTTGCATGTCACAGGTGATTTATCATCTATTTTTAATGACAGAAATAATTTGAGTTGTATTTATTATTGTTGGGTTTTATTTACTTACATTTTGAAAAGCTAACCACATAAGGAGAGGATCCTATTCAGGGGAGAATACAATGTGATCAATTTTAAAGATAGTTGCATTTAAAGTGTTTGTCTAATCTTTAAATTCTAGAATGTGTCAATAACATATTATGCCATTTTGTGCGTTCCACTGAGCAGCCTAGAACATAGCATTGTGAAAGTTTACATTTTTAGTCTCGGCACATATCATATATAGTATTTTACCAAGTGTGAAGGTAACTGAGACTAAAAGTTAGACAAGAGAATTCCAGCTTGGCAAACTTAGTGCAGTCAGTTTCCTTAAACTCATTCACATTTATAATACAAATTTCTTCTTATGCAGATCACTTATTGTAATGTGTAACTCTAGGAAAACAAAAGCCCTCCAGCTCTATATTATCATGGTATGTCTCTATTTGCAGAAGAGTCTCCATATTGTTGTTGTTGTTTTTAGGTGCCATCGAGTCGAGTCAGTATCCAACTCATAGCGATCGTCACAGGGTTTTCAATGGCCGACCATTTCGGGATTGCCTTGGGAGTGGATTGCCAAGCCTTTCTCCCATTCTTGCGGTGCTGGGAATTGCACTCGGGACCTCAGAGACAGCAGCGCAGCACTCTACCAACTGAGCTAAATCCCAGCCGCCCTAGTCTCCATATTAGGACTGAAAAATCATGAAATGTCTGAGATATGTAGTTTTTAAATATCTGCATTGAACATTAAAAAATAATCAGATGATGCATCACCTCTGTTTTGCTCTTCATTTTTACCAGTTCATTGCACAATTTTCTGGCAGATAACAACTTTTGGAATAATCTAGGAGAATGACCCAAAGTAATATATCGAAAGACTGCTAGGTAAGATTGCTAATTTAATTTAGCAGATACGAGAACTTTAAGTGAATTTTACATAATCATCTAGAATTGCTATAGATCATTGGAAATGAACATTCTTTAGGATTACCATGGTTTTAGATTATTTGCCAAAATATGAATAATTAAAAGGAGTTTATCATGTAAATAACACATAATTTGACTCAGATTTATGAGTAGGGACTCACAAACTGTTGTCCAATTACAGAGATCTTGCAAGGAAAAGGACAATATATCCCCCAAATATATCCTTTTCCCATTAACTGATACCTGAATTTCTATTTTAGAAATGTATGCCTTTGGCTTAAGGCTTAATACCTATTAAAATGCAAATGAACACCACAAGAGGCAATATTATTGTGGTTACTGAAAGGAAATTAATCAATATGAAAGATATATGTACAATTTGTTCAAAGTAGTACAGTTTACATGGATACACATTCTCCACCCACATATTCAGGGATAGATTATTAGTTAAGGAAAACTAATTTATTCATTAGCCTGCAGCCGTAGCCCTGTGGTATCCGATCCCGTCAAATCTCGGAAGCTAAGCAGGGTTGGGCCTGATTAGTGCCTGGATGGGAGACCGCCTGGGAACATCAGATGCTGCAGGCTTGGGAGAAGGACCTGGCAACCCCCTCCCAAAAATCAATCTGCCATTGAAAACCCTATGAACAGCAGAGAAGCACTGACAATAGTGTTTCCCCTGTTGTACAGAGGGTCTCTATGAGTCGGATACCGACTCAACGGCACCTAACAACAACAACAACAAATTTATTCATGAAAAAGAACATGCTGCTCCTAAAATTGAAATAAAGGCTTTTATTGGCTGACAGGAAATTATGACCACCATCCATAAAAGTAAGGAGAGTAGGAGCAGAGAATGCAAGCTCCAGAGGAAAATGAAAGGAGTTTGTCTATTTCCTTGCATAATGTCATTTGTGTTAGGGTAAAATAAAATGTTCTGAACAGATTTTCATGGAGGATGGAACTGAAATGTACTTGTTTTCATCTGTTGTGACTTTTTGTCTATGTTTTCTAAATTAAAAATATAATGAATATGTAGTAGGTGTGATATTTGTCTCTACGTGTGTGTGTATGTTTTCTTTTGTTTGAATACACCATATGAGGTTATCTTTTGACAATAGATTGGGAAAATCTCAAGATGTTACTTACATTTATTGTGTAGTAATTGGCTAAAATGCAAGCTTTGTTTAAGATGTCAAGATCCAATAGATACGAGCCAGGCATAATGGTGCATTCCTTTAATACGAGGTCTTCAGAAGTTGAGGCATGAGGTTTGTCAGTTTGAGGCCATCCTTGGCTACTTAGGAAAATCTTGTTGAAAAAAATGATAGATACTGCATTCGTAAGTACCATATTTTATATATATATATATATATATATATATATTTATAAAAGCTGTAGCTGAAGTTCAGTTATTGATCTATTGATCACACCATGGGGATACAGTAGGGTCAAGAGAGTTGAGAGTGGCAGAGGATTGTGTGTGTGTGTGTGTTGAAGATTTGTTTGGAAAAATCTGTTATTTCCTTCCCTCATGTGTTCACACACACACACACACACACACACACACACACACTTCAGGCAAGGGAAACTGGTGGGTATGTCAAATTCTCAGCTTAAATACTGAGAAAGGGACTGCTAGGTGCTCCTTGAAGTGTCTGATATATGTTTCCAACACTGAGTTAAGCAGATTGGGATGGTGTCTGATTCTGGTTGGAGAAATTCAAAAGACAATAAATGGGTTTTCTCGAACAAAGGAAAATTCATATTGTCACAGAATTAGCTTTACTTTTGGAACTTGTCTGAATAAAAATATGTGCATACATCTTTCATGGAAGAGAGGATGGCTATGTGGGAAGGCAACTTAGAGCCATTTCAAATCCTGATGAGACCCCCAGCAGGAAGAGTTTCTGTGAGTGCATTGCCAAAGCAAACAGACAAAAACAGAAATCAGTCAAGTATGGACAGGCACCAGAAAAATACCCAGACAAAAATAAGTGCTATCTTTGTTGAGTATTACTAGTGGGACTGTTAATAGACTATCCATCATGCATCCAGCAAAAAGAGTAATTCTTTTCAACTTCCCCTATACTTGGGCTTAAACATAAATAAGATGGTTTGCCTGGCACAGAATCGGCAAGTGTTTCTATCTGCTGTACATAGGGTCGCTATGAGTCGGACTCGACTCGACGGCACCTAACAACAACAACAACAACTAGACTTGAAGATCACAAATTTTTTGTATCATAGTGCCAGTCAACACTGAAGTTCCATGGGAAGGTCAGAAATAGCTGTTAAAAGTGTAGAGGAGGCAAGCAAAATGTGAGAAATTGAGTATACTTCCTCTTTTGTCTTTGGTAGAAAATACCTTCCTGCAGTGGCTCATACATGGGGCTGGAGAAAACCTCTGATTTTATATGAAATATGAGGTTTGACTCATATAGTGGACCTGATGCTTTCATTTACTTACTTAAAATTTCATGAACTAAGGAGATAATAAGATGTTTTTGTTATTTCCAAAAGCATTCAGTGAGTTGACCTTGGTAACTCGAAATTGTCCATGGTGGGAATATTTACAACACAGAAATTACCAAAGGCTATATATTAAGATGTGGCTTATTGTTCTGTGGCATGTCTAGACTTGAGAAAGTGATAGAGAAAATATTGGTAACACTCAAAAGTGTACTGTGTAGCTAGGTGTGGTGGTGCACACCTGTAAACCCACCGGCTCAGGAGGCGGAGGCAGGAGGATCACAATTTGGAGAGCAGAGGCAGTCTGTGTAATTTAGCGAGACCCTGTCTCAAAAAGTAAAAAAAAATGCACTGGGGGTGCAGCTTAGTGGTCCAGTACTCGCAAAGCATGCAAGTGCGAGGCCCTGGGTTCAACCCCCAGTACCGAAAAAAATACTGTGTATATGGTTATTTAATTTTAAATATTACAAAAACTGAGAAATGTTCATCCAGTACTGAAAACTATACTCAGGTTGAGCTAAAGGTTATTAACAAATGACATTTCAACATGTCTGCATTGTTTCACCTTTGCCTTACTCAATGTAAAAAATATCAGACAATATTCATGTTGGAATTATAGTCAAAGAGACAGTTGGTAAACATTTGCCACCATGCCATGGCACCCAAGGTCTTCGTATGTATTGCTTCAAAGGTAAACTAGTTGTAAGAAAAAAAAATGCTGATGATTACCTGATTTGAGGAATACATTTCTAGTGTAGCATTAAAGAAAAAAAAAGTAACTGAAACAGTTACTCTCATGAGCAACTTGAAGTTCCTTTACAATGCAGCCACTTCCATGCTTGTATTTTCTTCTTTATGAAATAACCTTTCAATGTCCAAACCACTGGGTGTATCTGTATTTCTTAAAATTATAATACCTTTTTAGTAGTGCCATGTGAGATTTGTCTGTTTTGCACACAAACATTTTCCCACTAATATGATCCTGTCAATTTGTAGATGTTCAATAAAATGTTTAAAAAGAGATGTATGAATTAGTCAATGATTCAATATGACAGCCATCAATCAATAAATCAAATAATCATTAGCTATTATCACAATTAATGTTACCTTCTATACATTCTTTCCTAAGATATTAGTGACTCTACCCAATTAAAAGATTAAAAAGCTGTCAGTTAAGAAGTTAGTGTTATTACTGAACTATATCTCAACTCAAATTATTGAAAGTAAAGTATAAAATTATTTTGTTGTTGTTGTTGTTGTTGTTGTTGTGAGGCGCCACTGAATCAGTGTCTGACTCATAGTGACCCTACATACAATAGGCAAACAGTATTGTTACTTCATCTTTGCTTTTCATAGGGTTTTCAATGGCTGATTGTTTTTTGGTACTGGGTTGCCAGGTCATGCTCCCAAGCCTACAGCACCTGGTGTTCCTAGGCAGACTCCCATCCAAATAATAACCAAGCCCAACCCTGCTTAGCTTCTGAGATCTGACAGGATTGGATGTCACAGTGGTACAGCTGCAGGAAAAATTATTTTAGATCATGTAAATGAAAATTCTATAGTTAGATACAGCTTGACCTAATGACTAAGTATATCACTGGTATCTGGTGATCCATTTCCTAGGCCTAAATTCCAATGTGTTATTTCTAATCTAGCTTTGGTTCCAAGAATGCTCCACTCATTTCAGACCCATATGCATAGACTGAAGAACCAATACACATCTCGCTGCATGCAGTAGCTCTAGTCTCCACATCCCTGGTTTATCTTCCCTGAGTGGTTTTTTGTGTCTAGAGAAATGAGATTTCCTAGGTGGTTTACTTATAGATGATAAGTTCTGCCCTTTGATTGGTACCATAAACATCTTCCAAAAAGCATATGAAGTATAAGTAGGAGGAAAATAAAGATGTGTGCATATGTCCACTATATGAAGTCATCATTAAAATGTAGTAGCCCTGCCAGGGCACACTTTGCATCTAGTTGTGGATAGTGAAACTAATTCTCACCAGTGGACTATGAGCAAAATTGATGTGTATCATTACCAGGCTGACATCATTAAGAAAGAGGCTCTCCTTTTTCTTCTACTGGCTAAAACCCAGGACTTTAAACACCTGTTAAATTGTTGGATTTCTGGGAATTATTTATGTTAGCAGTACAAATGAGATAAGGGATAATGATGAATGTAGGGAGGAAAAAAAAACTATACCAGGCAAATGTATCACAAACCTACCAAACATACAAAAACAACAACAACAAAAAAAATCAAGCAAAATAAAACAAAAGCAAAAACAAACAAACCCAAACAGAACACAACCACCTCCCAGTAGACTTTCATTTTTGCTCTTGCTCTACACTGACATCAGTTCTGCATGGTACCTCTGCTTTCTTTACTCTGAATCCCTCAATACTCAACACTATATTCTGGCTTACTAAATATTCTTACAACTCCTAAATTTACAACATTTTTTTGGTGATAGTACTGGGAGATTGAACCTAGGGCCTTGTACATACTTTTGCAAGTGCTGCATCCCCAGGCCTTTTTAATTTTTTTTTTTCATGTTAAGACAGGGTCTTGCTAAATTATGCAGGCTGCCTCTGGCCTTGAACTTCCTGCTTCCACCACTGGAGTCTCTGGGATTACTAGTGTATGCCACTGCAACTGGCCTAACTCATCTATACTCATCGAGACAAAATTGAATTATGTGCATAATTCAATTTAAATATGAAGAAGAATCTTAAGTTATCCTTTTCAAAATGAATGCCCTTTTCTCCCTTTCTAATTTACTCATCATAATTCAGCAACACCTCTTTTCTAATAGTAGTGATAATTAGCTACTTCTTACAAATTTTTTAAATAAAATTTTATTATGTGTTTAGCTGCATTAGGCATTGAAAACCCTATGTATAGCAGAGAAACATTGTCAAATATAGTGCCAGAAAATGAGTGACACCCTCCCCCAGGCTGGAAGGCATGCAAGAAAACACTAGGGAAGAGTTGCCTCCTAAAAGTAGAATTGGCTTTAATGATTGGAGTGGAGTATACCCTCTGGGACCTGCATTTGCTCATGTGGGACAGCTCAAAATGAAAGGAAACAATGCATACAACACTGGGCCCAAACAAAAAGATCTTGTCCATGGGACAGTATTGGGTAATATTCTATTCTGTGGTACATAGGGTCTCTATGAGTAGAATACAACTCAATGGCACGCAACAATAGTCACAGTATAAAATTATATTGAAATACTGACACATAAAAATGAACTGGTGTCATTTTCCTAACCAGTGAACTAACTTATCACATAAGAAAAATAAATTAATTATCTATGCCAAGATACTAATGATAATGTACCAGTAATAAAGATGTATATCCATGTTTTATTGACTATGCAAAGGCATTTGATTGTGTGAATCATAATAAATTATGGATAACACTTCAGAAAATGGGAATACCAGAACACCCAATGGTGCTCATGAGAAATCTGTACATGAACCAGGAGGCAGTTGTTCGAATAGAACAAGGAAACACTGAGTGGTTTAAAGTTGAGAAAGGTCTATGTCAGGGCTATATACTTTCACCCTATCTCTTCAATTTATACGCTGAGCAAATAATTCGAGAAGCTGGACTATATAAGGAAGAACACGGCATCAAGATTGGAGGAAGACTCATTAACAACCTGCGTTATGCAGATGACACCACTCTGCTTGCTGAAAGTGAAGAGGATTTAAAACATTTACTGATGAAGATCAAAGATCATAGCCTTCAATCTGGGTTACGACTAAACATCAACAAAACAAAAATCCTTACGACTGGGTCAGCACACAACTTCACAATAAATGGAGAAAGGATTGAGGTTGTCCAAGATTTTGCTTTGCTTGGCTCTATAATCAACACCCGTGGAAGAAGCAGTCAAGAAATCCAAAGACGCATTGCTCTAGGAAAAGCTGTGGCAAAAGATCTCTTTAGAGTATTGCAAAGCAAAGATGTCACATTGAGGACGAAGGTGCGTCTGACACATGCCATGGTATTTTCAGTGGCATCATATGGTTGTGAAAGCCTGACACTGAACAAGAGAGACAGAAAAAGAATGGATGCATTTGAATTGTGGTGCTGGAGACATCTATTGAATATACCATGGGCTGCCAAAAGAACCAACAAATCTGTCCTAGAAGAAGTGCAACCAGAGTGTTCCTTGGAAGCAAAAATGGCCAGACTGCGTCTTACATATTTCGGACATGTAGTGAGGAGAGATCAATCCCTGGAGAAGGACATCATGTTTGGGAGAGTGGCAGGTCAACGCAAAAGAGGAAATCCCTCCACCTGATGGCTTGACACTGTCTGCAACAATGGGCTTAAACATAAACAAGATCATTTGCCTCGCACAGAATCGGCAAGTGTTTCTATCTGCTGTACGTAGGGTCACTATGAGTTGAACTCGACTCAATGGCACCTGACAACAACAACAACAAATAAATATTCCATAATTTCATTGCATATTTGGTGGGTGGAAACTGTAACTTAATGAATAAAAATGGTTATATAATTTAAGAATTATGAAAATATTAATAAATGATAAAAATAGAATATTATGAGAAAATAATGGTAGATAATTTATATCAGAGCACTGGGAAAGGGGTCTTTGAAAATCATTTTTTAAGAACCATTGGTGTAAACTGCTTTCCTACCTTTATGGAATGAATAAGTTACTACAGTATGTGTTACCTGCAAGATGACTATGTGTGAACCAAAAAAGAAATGAACGAGCAAGGAGAAGTATATAGTAGAGAAAAAATTAATAATATTGTCCTGAGAGCATTGATTGCCTGACTTGTTCAAAGAAGTACAGTAAAAAAAATAAAACAAAACAAAACCTCTAGATATAGACTCAAAGATAATTCAATATTGGAGTTATCAGACAGATTTATAAAGAATTAAATTGGAAAAGTTAAGTTCATAAATAAGAATCAAATCAAAATTCTAAGCCTACAAACACAATAATTGAAATCAACGACTATAGAAATCTATTTAAATGGAAATTGGACAGAGTTGAAAGAACTGGAATACATAATGCAATGTGAAATTTAGTTTAGTGACATTCATATGCATTATGTGTACTTTTTACTCTCATCTACAAATAAGAGTGCATTTTACTGAATGGAAGTATTTTTCATAAGGTAATACTCTGCTTTTTTAAAATTTTTATAATTTTTGATGAATATTATTTGTATACATTAATGGGTTTCACTGTGGCCTGTCCATGCATGCACACATCATGCTTTGATTGTATTTATCTTCCTGTATTACTTTCTCTTTCCTTCCTTTCTCTCCCCTCTTCACCCAGCCCCCTTAACTGTCCATAATCTGTCTACTACCACTTTCAGGTTGTTTTTTCTTTTTAAATTCTAGATTATACACATGGAAAAAACATTGTATTTATCTTTCTCCATGTGGCTTATTTATTTTACTCAGCATGATGACCTCTATTTCCATTCATTTACCTACAAATAGAATACTTTTGGTTTTGTCTTTATGGCTGTATAATATTCTGTTGTGCATATAAACCGTTCTTTATTCATTCATCTGTTGACTGTCATGCAGGCTGATTTCATAGCTTAGGCTCTTGTGTATAGTATTTCAATAAACAGAGGCATGCAGATAGATCTATTGTATGCTGACTCTTATTCTTTTCTGTATATACCTACGAGTGGCATATTTGGTTCTACTTTGAGCTTTTGTAACAACCTCCATACTGTTTTCCATACTGGGCTTACTTTAATCACATTGTGTAAGCGTTATTTTCTCTCCACATATTCACTCGCACTTTTAATAATCGATTAATTAATTTTTGATAATGGCTATTTTGACTGCAGTGAGATAGACTCTCAATATTGTTTTGATTTGTATTTCTATGATAAATAAATATGTTGAACTTTTTTATGCATTTGTTATCAATTTGTATTTCTTCCTTTGAGAAATGTCTATACAGATTATTTGTCCATTTATTGATTGCATTACATTTGTTGTGAATTTTTAAAATTTCTTTATATTTTCTGGATATTATTCCTTTGTCAAAAAGATGACTGGCAGATTTTCTTCAATTCTATAAGTTGTCTCTTTGCTCTGTCATTTTTTTTCTGGGCAGAAGATTTTTAATTTGATGTAAATTCATATGTCAATTATTTTATTTCTTGAGCTATGGTAGTCCTTCAGTAATTCATTACCAGCACAAATATCTTGATGTTTTCACTTCTGTTTTCTTCTAGTAGTTGCAAAATTTCAGTTCTTACATAAATTAAACTCTTTGATCCATTATGAGTTGATTTTTGTTCATGGTGAGAGACAGGAACCTAGTTTCAGTCTTCTATAGGCAAATATCCAGTTTTCCTGCCATCACTTATTGAAGAAGCTGTCTTTTCTCCAAAACACATTTTTGACACATTTCTTAAGAATTAGCTAGTTAGTTATAGAAGCTTAGGTTTCTTTCCAAATCCTATATTCTATTCCATTGGCATACGTGACTATTTTGATGCCAATGTCATGTTAGTTTTGTTATTATGGCTCTGTAATATAGTGAGAAGTCAGGCATTGTGATGCCTCTAGTATTGTTCTTTTTACTCAGGATTGCATTGCCAAATTGAGATCTTTTGTGCTTCTATATAAACATTAGGATTGTTTTTCTATTTGTGTAAAGATACCATTGGTATTTTTATGGGAATTACATTGAGGCTATAAATGTCTGTTTCAACAATATGAATTCTCTACCTGTGAACATATGTGGTCTATCTTCCATTGTCTTCTTTAATTGCTTTCTTTGGTGTTTTATAGCCTTTGGCTTACTTCTAGTTTGTTGTTGTTTGTTTATTTGACTATTGTGAGTGAGATTACTTTTCTGATTTCTTTGTCTGCAAATTCATTATTGGTGTATACTTTAAACCAGCCTTTCACAAAATCTCAGAACATGGACAAAATGTGAACAGGTTCTTTGTCAGAAAATAACATGAATGACCTCTAAGCTAATTCCCAACATCGTCTTTGTTCTCATCTGAAAATCTCATAAGCGTGATCTTAACTATGCACATTTCTGTCAGCATTCTGGTCCTGTGAGCTCCTATTAGAATTACCCATTAAGTTCTCCTTGCAGCACTCTCATTCTTCTCTAGACTGCAACTCTAAAATTTTCCAAATTCCTCCTGCAAACTAATACCAAAGCCTTCCAAACAATATGTTGAGATTTAGTCACAGCAATGTCCCCTCTTCTCTGGTACCAAGTTTCTGTGTTAGTTTTCCATCACTGTGAGAAAATACCTGCAGAACAGCTTAAACAGAGAAATGCATTATTTTTGCTCACTGTATCAGAAGTTTCACTCTCTGATTAGCTGGCTCCATTCTGGGCCTACCATGAGGCAGAATATTGTGGCAATGGGAGCATGTGCCAGAGAGAGAATGGGGCCAGCAACTAGTTGTAACCTTCAAAGGTAGGAACCCAATGACTTATTTCCTCCACCCAGGCCCAATCTCCTAAAGTTTCTATCACCTCCCACAACAGCACCACCAGCTAAGGACTAGGGATTCTACAAAAAACCCAGTTGGTGACATGTCATATCCACATGATATGGGCAATTTTATATATTTAATCCTGGCACTATTCTTTGGAAAATTCTTTACTTAGAGGGAACTCTTGGCTCAAGTATGTGCAATTATTTATTTTCAACATCTGTTTCTTTTATACATGATATATCAACAAAAAAGGATTGGCAAATTATTACATATGAAAACATAAACTTTAGTTAAGTAAAAAATTATAAAGAAGGTGAAAATAAGAGCCTAGTCCTTTTGTAACACATAATTTTTAAAGTGCTTACAAACTGATATGTTCTGGCTCAATAGGTGCAATAACCTATGAGAAGTTCACAAAATAGAACCAGGAGAAAAACATCAAATTATAGATTTGGCAGATAAAGAATTAACCAATATACTTATTAAAAAGCAAAATAAAAGTTAAATCGTATACCAAGTGTTAGATATTATATTTTAACTTATATTTGACATGATTTTATATTTGCTATCAAAATCTAAATTGACATTGGAAATATAAATCAGAATAATTGTTTTTTTCAGAAGCATAGCAGTATGTATCAAGAGTCAAAGTTTCCCATCCTTTAATCTAGTGTTTCCATCTTGAGATGCTTTAGAATAATAGGGTCCGATATTCAAACATAATCATTTATATCATTACTAGAAAGACAAAGAAAGTAAAAAATGAGCTGTTGGAATACAGAATATTTTACTGAAATATGATATATAAATTAATAAAGTATATATACTAGCTAAACTATAAAAATAGTTTTGAAGACAAAGATAAACATTGGAAACAAAATGGTATTTATATTAAATATAAATGTTTATACTCATTAAATTAAAAAAGTAATTCAGGAAAATATTTATTTCATGAATTCATAACTATTCACATAATTTAATTAGGTGTAATTTTCTTTTTGCAGCCATTATGAATCAGAAGGATGGAAGATGGTACACAGAAGAATGTTGTCTTCACTTAAAACTATGGCAGATTAATTTATCATTATAGATCCAAACCTCTGACTTTATTAGAGATCTAGAATAACCCTAGATTTTATGAATGACTTTAAACTAAATGTCTTTCTTCATTAGATATACATTCCACTAGACACTAGAGAAAGGTTGTTAGAGTAGATATTTTACATTATAATAATCTGGTTTCTATGCCTGATCCAGTACAATAAATATCCTTACACTTTACACTTTATATTTAACTTCCATAAGTAAGGGGATGATAATATAAATTCATATAACATAGATGTTTTGAGAGCTAATTAAATACTGTAAACAAATACATGAAGATACATAAAATACTTAGTGCTACTCTAATATTGCTAGTAAAATTATACTTGTTGTTAGGTGCCGTCGAGTTGGTATCTGACTCATAGCGACCCTCATAGGGTTTCAATGGCTGAGTGCTTCGGGATTGCCTTGGGAGTGGATTGCCAGGCCCTTCTCCCATTTTTGCGGTGCTGGGAATTGAACTCAGGGCCTCAGAGACTGTAGCACAGCGCTCTACACACTGAGCTAAATCCCAGCCCCTAAAATTATACTAGCACTAGAGTTTATTTTCTATATATTTTCCTCATCTATGCAGAAGTTAATTGTCAGTGTATTGCTGTTGTTGATTGGGTTTGGCCTTCTATAAAGTATGGTTTATAATATCTTCCATAATATAAAACATATAATTGTTGATTAGATAATTATATTCATTATCATCATAGGATACTCTCTATTTGCACATAGTCTTCTATGAAGTAATATGTGAAGCAGTTTTGATTGAAATAGCCCTATCAGTTATTCTTCATTGAATAAGTCTCAAAGCCTTAAATAACACCCAATCAATCTTTATCTTCTTGAAAAGTAAGTCAGACTCAGAAAGACAAATACCATAGTTGTCTCTCTTATGTAGAATCTAAATTTGGAAAACAATAATCAAGTAAACAGTTTTATATGCAAAATTTGCATGTAAAAGAGGGATTATGCAGAGCAGGAAGAGGAGTACTGGGAGGGAGGAGAGTCACAAGGATGTGTCCCAATGTGGTAAAAAACAGCAGAATCCATGTTATTCAATGAAAATAGTATAATGAAATCCCTTACACTGTGTGCTAATCATAATACTAATAAATAATAAAATCTTTTTTCTTTTTGCCATAATAGTACACTTTTCAAACGAAAGCAAGCGTGTGTTTGAAAAACATAACTACTGACATAAAAAAGAAATATGTTTACATTCTAATGTGTTATCATTCGTAGCTATTCCTGCATGCCACAGATATTTGTTGGGTATGCACTCTTAGCAGTAAAAACAAAGGTCTTTGTCCTTGTGAAACCTGATATATATGAAAAAGTAATAGTTAACTATTACTAAAGCAGTTTCATTAGCTGAAAATTGGAAACAATAGGATAACATTCTATTATATAATTTCTAAATATGTTACAACTATTACATGTGTATGTATTTATATGTATTCATATCATATCAATATTGATATTTCAGTATACCTGCATTTGTATTTATTTAATACATGCTCACCCTTTGTTTGATAGATTTAATACTATTCAATAAAACTTGTCTACAGATTATTCTTCAGTATTTTTTTGCCATCAAAGTTTTATGTAAAATAAAGAACAAGCCTTCTCATTCTATTTTTATTGACTATCACTGCTGGAACATTACCATGACTGCTCAAGTTATTCATTCAAATGTGTTTTGTTTCATTGCTCTTACCACAAGGTTTTGTATTTATGACCCATGCTCAATGAACAATGAACAAAAATAACCTTAGGATCTTGACATGAGGGAATCAGACATTCCAGACTTTAAGATTTTTAATTATGTATTTAGTTATAATAAAAATATGCAATATGTATATCAGGAAAATTCAAGGGAATTATTGGTCATTCTGCTCCTTGTGATTCTTATAAACCCTCAAAATTTGAACACTCATGAGCTATTCCAACATTTACTGAAAATTCCTCCCATTCATGCCCAACATAGAAAAACAAAGAAAATATTATGAAATCATATTTTATTATTAACATAGAGGACATTACATTTCCACCTGCCTCAAAGCATTTTTATAGGTCAATTCATTACTCCATAAATTTCCCCTTTCTTTGACCAAAGAAAGATCTTCAATTTAAAGAAAAACCCCTAAGTATGTTCTAAATGTAAACTCTCTTTGTTTGTAATTCTATAGAACCCAAACAGAATACAAGAGTAACATAAAATGGATTTTGCATATAAAGTTAGTAACAACTTCAAAATTAATATTGGATTTATTCAGGGACATGAGATATATCAGTTGAAGCTACAAGGTTCCACATGACCCTGAGTCACTTATATAAAGCAGACAGCATGAACTTACTAGTGACAATAGTGAATGAACAAAAAGGACGTGCTTCAGCAGCAGAGTTGATTTCATTCCATTCTTCAGTAACACAAGAAATAAGGGTATATGAACTTAGATGCTTATTATTTTAATTCCTATCCCTTCTGGGTTT
>VMDO01028101.1:0-24357 GCA_007922755.1 Pedetes capensis
CACTTTGCTGAGCCTTATTTTGGGGAGTGGTCTTGGGGAAACTTTGTTGTCATTAGGTGTTGTCAAGTTTGTTCACCTCATAGCAACCCTATGTAGAAGAGAATGAAACACTCCCTGACACTGTGCCATGTCTGGCACTACATCAGTGCTTCTCTGCTGTTCATAGGGTTGTGGAGGGCTGATTGTTTTAGGATCGTTTTCAGGAGTGTGCTGCCAGGTCCTTCTCCCATTTTTATGGTGTAGGGGTTGAACCCAGGCCCTCAGAGTATGCAGAGCAAGTGCTCTACCAACTGAGCTAAACCCCAGTCTTGAAGAAATTTAGTTGCACAAAATTGAGTTAATTACAGTCTTTGGTTTATAACATGTCTGGCTGTAGGTCTATGGGTACATACATATCCAAGGGCTTTATCTGTATGTATGTATATGCACATATACATATGTATATACCCAGATCCTTGGCTTTTATATATCTCTATATGTGTGTATACACACAGACATGCAAGCCCTTGGCATATCTATATCTATATCTATATATCTATATCTACCTATCTATCTATATATAATATAGATAGATAGATAGATATATCTATATATATTATATATATAATATATATAGATATATAATATATATAATATATCTATATCTATATATGGGCTGGGATTTAGCTCAGTTGGTAGAGTGCTGCGCTGCAGTCTCTGAGGTCCTGAGTTCAATTCCCAGCACCGCAAAAATGGGAGAAGGGCCTGGCAATCCACTCCCAAGGCAATCCCGAAACACTCAGCCATTGAAAACCCTATGAGGGTCGCTATGAGTCGGATACCGACTTGATGGCATCTCAATATCTATATATATATATCGAGATATATATATATATATATATACACACATATATATATATCGATATATATATATATATATATATACATATATATATATATATTGCAAAGATATATAGGTATAGATATAGATATCCTGCAGCTGTGGCACTGTGGCATCCGATCCCGTCAGATCTTGGAAGCTAAGCAGGGTCGGGCCTGGTTAATACTTGGATGGGAGACTGTCTGAGAACACCAGATACTGTAGGCTTGGGAGGAGGACCTGCCAACCCGCTCCCAAAAATCAGTCCGCCATTGAAAATCCTATGAATAGCAGAGAAGCACTGACAGTGTTTCTCCTGTTGTACGTAGGGTCACTATGGGTCAGATACCGACTCAATAGCACCTAACAACAACAACATACATATGTATACACACAGACATGCAAGTCCTTGGCGCATATATATATATATATATATATATATATATATATATTTATATACATATATATTTGTTGTTGTTGTTGTTAGGTGCCATCAAGTCGAGTCCGACTCATAGTGACCCTCATAGAGTTTTCACTGGCTGACTGTTTTGGTATTGCCTTGGGAGTGGGTTGCCACATCCTTCTCCCATTTTGCGGTGCTGGGAATAGAACTCAGGACCTCGGAGACTGCAGAGCAGCGCTTTACCAACTGAGCTAAATCCCAGCTCATATATATATATATATATGTATATATATATATATATATATACACACACACACACACACACACACATATACATACATATACATACATACATATGCATACATATGTGTACTGGTATATATATTTGGTTACACAGAAACATGTATATTGTACAGGTCTGCCTTCAATTTGTTTTTAATAGTACAATATCTGGTAGTGTTGTGTTTTATCCACCACCTTTGGGAACAGGGAAGCCAGGATGTCCTTCTAAGTGAGGAAACAGGGCCATAGAAGAGTTGTATGGCTTTACCTCAAATGCACAGGATTCAAATAGCAAGACAGGCCAAGTTCTGGTACAGTTCCATTCCAGAAGTACTCCCATTATACCACAACTGTCCCCCACTGGGGCTGTTATTTCTAGTAATGCATGACACTTTGTTCACCTCCTTTGGGCGGGGTACTCTTTGGAATATTTCCTTGTTCTGACTACTCTAATGTGTTAGCTTTAAACTTTCTCTGGTTCCAGCTTCCTGGCAACAAGGACCTGGCCTCCCAGAGGACTGTTTGATGGGTCATGGGAACTGGGTATCAGGCAGCTCAGGAAGTCACACACCAGTAGATAACAAGGTGAAAGAGCTTTAGAGATTGCCAGGGCCAGAACCCCAGGGCCTCACTCATCTCCAAGCCTGGTATGGGGTGGGGTTGCCGAGGTGCAGGCTCACATTGCCATGTGGGTATGCACTGGACTCTCAGCAGGTTGTCTCACTCATTTCCTGGCTTCTGCTGCAGTGCTGTGTTCCCAAAGGTAGAAAAAGTACTTGGTTAAATAACTAGCTTGTTGTTGTTGGGTGCTGTCGAGTTGAGTCCAACTCATAGAGACCCTGTGTACAACAGATAAAACACTACCCAACACTGTGCCACGCCTGGCACTATTGTCAGTACTACTCTGCTATTTGTAGGGTTTTCAATGGCTGATTGTTTTTTAGGAGTGGGCTGCCAGGTCCTTCTCCCAAGCCTACAGCACCTGCTATTGCCAGGTTGTCTCCCATCCAAGGACTAACCAGGCTTGACCCTGCTTAGCTGCTGAGATCTGATGGGTGGTATGGCCAGGGTGGTTTGGCTGCAGGCAAATAACTAGCTAAACTAATATAAATACAGCTGGAATTCACATCCATTATACTCTCCACCCATTTATAATGGTGGTGCTTACTATTTCATTTTCCATTGCCCCAGTCTTGGTTCATGATTCTTTCCATGGAGGCTCTGTGGGTCCAGTGTCTGTTGTCTTTGACTATATGTCAGATAAGGGTCTGTTTGGGGCTCTGACCAGTGAGGGTTCTGATACCTGAAAGAAGTTTCCCATATTCCAAAGGACTTTGACCTTCCTGTATCCAGAATGACTCTTGGCCCTCTCCTTCTGACAGCTGACTCACCTCCTTCTGTCTGGTTGCAGGACTGGCATGTGGGGACCGACTTCCAATGAGATGCCCAAATCCAGTCTGCAGAGATCTCCCTTCTGCCCATCCTGGCTGCTGTTCAGGCCATGAAGAAGAAGGTGGAGTCCCAAGCTGTCCACCTTCAAAACCTGGAAATGCGAACAGGAACAGCTGAGGAGGTGGCTGCCTTTGAGAAGACGGCTGTGGAGCTTGGCAGCCAGCTAGAGGGCAAGTGGACCGTGCTGGGGACCCTGTTACAGGAGTACGGACTGCTACTGTACAGGCAGAATGTAAGGGGGTCCCTTGCTTACTGAAACCTGACCTCTGGGTGCCTAATGCCAGTCACCAGTGGAGTTTAAGGGGCTTAAAACATGTCAGAAGGAAATGTGACACCAGAAAATTGTCTACTGTGGCTGTTGGAGTGGGGTGTGGAGAGGGATGTGACTGTAGCAACAGTTGTACATCTTATTCCAGAGTGACCTCAGGGCGAGGACCGGCTCCAGTGGGAAATGACCGAATGCTCCTCCATGCAGCCTACAAGTGGGTGAGAAGATATGTGGGTGAGAAGATATGTGTGTGCCCGCGATAGGGGAGGAAACCTCAAGAGCCTTGGTCACCAGTCCCTGAGCACAGCTTCTACCCCGCTTCTGAAGCACATATGATAGAGGCCACCTGGCGTTTGCCTAGTGGTTTGGCCACCGATGCCCTGTGGTTTAGGGGCGTGGACAGGAGACTTGAGCTGGTTCGGGCTGTGCTCTGAAGTGGTGGCAACTCACTGGGGATGGGGGGACCTGTACTTCTAGGTTCCCGTGACTACTGAAGATGGGGCTGGGTGTTCCTCAGAGCTGCAGCAGGCCAGCCGGGAAGACTTACCGAAGGAGCTCCACAAGGATGTCGTGGAGGGAAGCCATGAGATGCTGGGCTCCCTGGGTAGGAGGCCATCCCTGGGGCCTTTCCTCAGTGCTGAGGTTGAACGCAGGGTCTTGTGCATGCTAGGCAAGTGGTCCACCACTGAGCCACACCCCTAGACCCCACCCTTTTTTATTTTTGCAGTACTAGGGAGCTGAACCTGGGTGTCATGCATTCTTTTATAAGCGCTCTATCACTGAGCTCTACTTCTGTTGTTGTTGTTAGGTGCCGTCGAGTCGGTATCCAACTCATAGCAACCCTCATAGGGTTTTCAATGGCTGACTGTTTCGAGATTGCCTTGGGAGTGGATTGCCAGGCCCTTCTCCCATTTTTGCAGTGCTGGGAATTGAAATCGGGACCTCAGAGACTGCAGCGCAGCGCTCTACCAACTGAGCTAAATCCCAGCCCAAGCTCTACTTCTAGCCTCCTTTTAAAATTTTTTTATCTTGAGACATTGTCTCGCTAAATTGTGCAAACTTCCTCTGGCCTCAAACCTGCAATCCTCCTGCCTCTGCCTCCAAGTTGCTGAGATTACAGGCGGGAGCCACTGAGCCTGGCTCCCTCCTCATTTTAAAAATAATATTCCATTGTTTGGATGTACCATAGTAAGTATATGGATATATTTATACATTTTAGTCATTTTTATTAGTAATTTTCAGCATACACCTTGATGGATGAGTATCATTATGACATTTCTTTATATGCATAACATTGTACGTTGCTCATGTTCACCTCCCCCACTACCCTCTCATGACTCCTCTCCCCTGCTCTGATCCCCTTTCCCCCCACCAATGGTCCCCCTTCTGCTCGCATGTCTTGTATGTATGTATCACGTATATTCATATATATTTTTACATATATGAAAATCCAGATTTTGCTTTGAGAGCAACGTGTGATATTTGTTTCCCTCATTACTTTTTTTGTCTCCTCCCCCATCTCTTTAGTTCCTTTTCTCCCCCTACATAGTCTACTTCTACTTTCATGTCCTATATATTTTGCTGTACTGAGGGTTGAACCCAGGGCCTCGCACCTGCATGCTTTGCAAGTGTTGGACCACTGAGCTGCACCACCAGCCCATTTTTTTTTTTTTACTTTTTGCGAGACAGGGTCTCGCTAAGTTACACAGACTGCCTCTGGTCTCAAACTTGCAATCCTCCCGCCTGTGCCTCCCGAGCTGCTGGGATTACAGGTGTGCACCACCACGCCCGACTCATGTCCTATATATTAAAATATTAGATATATATTGAAATCTAGCATCCACATATCAGAAAACATACAACATTTGTCTTTCTGAGTCTGGCTTATTTCATTTAAAATCATGATCTCTAGTTCTATCTGTTTTCCAGCAAATCCCATAATTTCACACTTCTTTATTGCTGAGTAAAACTCCATTGTGTTTACATACCACGTTTTCCTTATCCACTCATCTGTTGATGGACACGGAGGTAGATTCCATATCTTGGCTATTGTGAGTAGTGCCTCAATAAACATGGAAGTCCAAGTATCTCTGTGGCATATTGACTTATATTCCTTTAGATATATACCCAGGAGTAGTATACCTGGGTCAAATGTTGTTGTTGTTGTTAGATGCCATCGAGTCGGTATCCGACTCATAGCGACCTTCATAGGGTTTTCAATGGCTGACTGTTTCGGGATTGCCTTGGGAGTGGATTGCCAGGCCCTTCTCCCATTTTTGTGGTGCTGGGAATTGAAGTCGGGACCTCAGAGACTGCAGCGCAGTGCTCTACCCACTGAGCTAAATCCCAGCCCACCTGGGTCAAATAGTAATTCTATTTTTAGTTTTTTGAGGAACTTCCATATGGATTTCCATAGTGGCTGCACCAACCACTGTGCAGTGTACAAGGGTTCCTTTCTCCCTACACCCTCCCCGGTATTTATTATTTGTTTTGTTGATGTTAGCCATTCTGATTGGGGTGAAATGGTATCTCAATGTCATTTTGATTTACATTTCCCTGGTGGCTAAGGATGCTGCATATTTTTTTCATATGCTTATTATCCATTTGTATTTCTTATTTTAAGAACTGTTTGTTCAATGCATTTCCCCATCTTGTGACTGGATAATTAGCTTTTTTGGTGTGTAGTTTCTTGATCTCTTTGTATATTCTAGATATTAATCTCGTATCAGATGTATAGTTGGAAAAGATTTTTTCCTGTTTAGGCCGTCTCTTAACTCTGTCTCTTTTGCTAGGCAAAGCTTTTTAACTTTATGCAACCCCATTTGTTAGTTTTTGCTTTTGGTTCCTGTGCTATTAGGATCCTTTTCAGAAAGTCACTACCTATGCTCATATCTTGAAGTGTTTCCCTTATGTTTTCCTCTAGCAGTTTCAAAGTTTCAGGTCTTACATTATGATCTATTGTGAAGTGATTTTTGTATGGGGTAAAAGGGAGAGATCTAGTTTCTGTCTCCTGTATGAGGATATCAGGGAGAAGGGCCTGGCAATCCACTCCCAATGCAATCCCGAAACAGACAGCCATTGAAAACCCTATGAGGGTCGCTATGAGTCGGATACCGACTGGACGGCACCTAACAACAACAACAACATATGAGGATATCCAGTTCTCTCAGCAAGTTTTGTTGAAGAGGCTATCGTTTCTCCAATTTATTTTTTTGGCGCCTTTGTTGAATATCAGATGGCTATAGCTGCATGGATGTATTTCTGGATCTTCTTTTTTTCTTCTCTTCTTGTGGTACTTGGAGGCCAAACCCAGGCCCTTGTGCATACTTTGCAAACACTCTACTACTGAGCTGCACCTCTAGTCCTTTTTTTATTTTTTATCTTGAATCAGTGTTTGGCTAAGTTACACAGCCTGACTTCGGCCTCAAACTTGTGATCCTCTTCCATTTGCTTCCTGAGTCACTGGAATTACAAGGATGTAACCCCACACCTGGCTTTATTTCTAGATTTTCTATTCCATTGGTATACATCTCTGCTTTTATGCCTGTATCATGCTATTTTTGTTACTATGGCTCTGTAGTGTAATTTGAGGTCAGGTATTATCATACCCCATGGATTGCTTTTCTGTTCAAGATTGCTGTGGTGATTCAGGGTCTTTTGTGGTTCCATATGAATTTTATAATTTTTTTTCTATTTCTGGGAAGAATGTCATTGGAATTTTGATGAGGATCGCATTGAATCTATACATTGCTTTTGGTAATATAGCCATTTACACAATATTAATTCTTCTGAACTATACCAAAAAGAATTGATGGATGCCCAAGAATTTCAAGAGTTTGCATATTATTAAGAGCGAATGGTACTGAAAGGCAATGTAGAAGCTGTCTTAACAGAATTGGCAAAAGACAAAACTCCAGGAATTGATGAAATACCAAAGAGATTATTCAACAAACATGGAGCACTGGAGGTGCTCACTTGTTTATGCCAAGAGATTTGGAAAACACATACCTGGCTAAGTGACTGGAAGAGATCCATATTTGTGCTTATTCCCAAGAAAGGGGATCCAACTTAACGTGCAAATTACCAAACAATATCATTAATATTGCATGCAAGTAAGATTTTGCTAAAGAGCACTCAAAAGTGACTGCAGCAGTATATAGACTTAGAGCTGCCAGAAAATCAAGCTGGATTCAGAAGAGATTGTGGAACCAGGGACATCAATGTTGATGTCAGATGAGATATTAGCTGAAAGCAAATAATACCAGGAAGATGGCTATTTATGTTTATTTGACTATGCAAAGGCATTTAACTATGTAGATCGTCATAAAGTAGGGATAACATTGTGAAGAATGGGAATACCAGAGCACTTATTTGTACTCATGAGGACCAGGAGGCAGTTGTTTGAACAGAGCAAGAAACTGGCTGGTTTAAACTCAAGAAAGATATGTGTCAGGGGTGTATCCTTTCGCTGTTCCTCTTCAGTCTCTATGCTGAGCAAATAATCCAAGACACCGGACTTTATGAAGAATAATGTGGCATCATGATTGGAGGAAGACTCATTAACAACTGTGTTATGCAGATGACATAACTCTGCTTGCTGAAAGTGAAGAGGATTTGAAACATTCACTGATGAAGATCAAATAACACAGCCTTCAGTATGGATTGCACTTCAACATCAACAAAACAAAAATCCTTACAGCTGGGTCAGTAAGCAACTTCATGATAAATGGAGAAAAGGTTGAAGTTGTCCAAGATTTTGCTTTACTTGGTTCTACAATCAATACCCATGGAAGCAGCAGTCAAGAAATCAAAAGATGTATTGCACTGGGAAAACTGTTGCAAAAAACCTCTTTAAAGTGTTGAAAAGTAAAGGTGTCACATTGAAGACAAAAGTATGCCTGACTCATGTCACAATATTTTCAGCCACATCCTATGGTTAACAAAGCTGGTCATTGGATAAAGGAGACAGGAAAAGAATTGATGCTTTGTGCCAGGCGTGGTGGTGCACGCCTGTAATCCCAGCAGCTCGGGAGGCGGAGGCAGGAGGATCACAAGTTCAAGACCAGAGGCAGTCTGTGTAATTTAGCGAGAGCCTGTCTCAAAAAGTGAAAAAAAAAAAAAAAAAAAAAAAAAAAAAAAAAAAAAAAAAAAAAAAAAAAAAAAAAAAGGGCTGGGGGTGCAGTTCAGTGGTCCAGCACTTGCAGAGCATGCAAGTGTGAGGCCCTGGGTTCAGCCCCCAGTACCACCAAAAAAAAAAAAAAAAAAAAAAGAATTGATGCTTTGAATTATAGTGCTAAAGACAAACACTGAATACACCATGGACTGCGAAAAGAATGAACAGATCTGTCCTAGAAGAGGTGAAACCAGAGTGCTCATTGGAAGGAAGAATGGCTAGACTGCATCTTATGTGTTTTGGATGTATTGTCAGGAGGGACCAATCCCTGGAGAAGGACATCATGTTTGGGAGAGTCACAGGTCAACCAAAAAACAGAAGATCCTCAATGAGATGGATTGACACAGGATCTGTAACAATGAGCTTAAACATAAAGAAGATCATATGCTGGGCTGTAGGGAATATTATGGGATAGCCCCAGGGGATTGAGAGGAAGCATGTTTTGGATAAGGTCCATCTAGACCCCCTGGAGGTCTGAAATCTATGACCCAGGGTAAGATAGCCTCCAATGACCTTTGTCCCACATCCGGGTCCTCTTGGCATTGAGTGAGCCCCTGTTATTGGACCCCGTTATCTAACTGGTTACTCCCTATCCTCACCCTGCACCCTGATTGGCCAGAAAGTGACATCTGGTTTCACCCTTTATTTCACTCCTAATTGGTTATCACTCCTAATTGGTTGTGCCCAGCTCCTCATGCTACCACCTGATTGGTTGATTGCCATCTTGAGGTAGTTACCCAAAAACTATATAGGCAGAGCTTCTTGCCGCTCTGCATGTTCTGCCACTCCACTGCAGGTGGGCCACACCACCACCAGATCGAGAGAGAAGACTGCCTGCCATTGCAGAGGTCACTCCATCGCCGGATGGAGACAGAGATCATTGGGAACCCACTGCAGTAGAAGAGAAGCCAACCTACACCACTGGCATCCGGGATGCTGGAACCTGGATGGCCACTGCCAAGGCCTGGGCTGTGATACTTCTGCTATACTGAAGGGTGGGCTTGAGGGCTTTATTTCTTTACAGGAGCTGTATAATAAAATCTGTACTAAAGGCGTCCCAAAGCCATCCATCCTTGACTCCGTACCCTGCACCTTGCTAGTCCCCCTGGTATGGAGTCCCTATCCTGGTCAGAGAATAGAGAGCTAGCCCGGTCCCAGCTGTGGGGAGGGGCAACCCATACTGGGCACAGAATCCAGAAGTGTTTCATTCTGTTGTACATAGGGTGGCTATGAGTCAGACCTGATTGGGCAGCACCTAACAGCAATTCTTCTGACCCATGAACACGGGAGGTCTTTCCATCTTTTAGTGTCTTCTTCAATTTCTTTCTTCAGTGTTTTAAAGTTTTCATCGTAGAGGCCTTCCAGTTCCTTGGCTACATTTATTCTTAGGTATTTTATTCTTATTGAAGCTATTATGAATGAGATTATTTTCCTGATCTCTTAGCCTGGTTATCACTAGTGTATAGGAAAGTTACTGATTTGTTGTTGTTGTTGTTGTTGTTGTTGTTGTTATTGTTCGTTTTTTGTTTTGTGGTACTCAGAGTTGAAACCAGGTCCTGTACATTGAAAATGCTCTGCCACTGAGCTACACCACTTGAGACAAGGTCTTGCTAAATTGTGGAGGCTGCCTCTGGCCTTAAACTTGAGATCCTCCTATTTCTGCCTCCTGAGTTGCTGGGATTACAGGTGTACACCACCAAACATATCTGCTACTGACTTTGTATGTTAATATTGCTACTTTGCTGAAAGTGTTGATCAGCCCTAAGAGTATCAGCCCTAAGAGTCCCTCTTAAGGATCTTTTAGGTATAGGATCATATAATCTTCAAATAGAAATAATTTGACTTTTCTATTTGGATCCCTTTTATATCTTTCTCTTGCCTTATTGCTGTGGCTAAGAGTTAAGTTGCTATATTGAATAAAAGTTGAGAGAGTAGACACCCTTGTCTTGTTTCTGATTTTAGAGGAAATGCTCTCAGTTTTTCCCCATTTAGTATGTTATTGGCTGTAGGTTTTTCATATATTGCCTTTATTATGTTGAGGTATGTTCTTCTGTTCCTAGTTTCTGCAGAGTTTTTATCATGAAGGGATGTTAAACCTTCTCAAAGGTTTTTCTACATCTACTGAGATGATCAAGTAATTTCTGTCTCTATTTATGTGGTGTATTACATTTACTGACTTGCATATGTTGAGCCACCCTTGTATCCCTGGAATGAAACCAACTTGATCATAGCCTATGATTTTTTTAATGTGTTGTTGAAGTTGATTTGCAAGTATTAAGGATTTTTGCCTCTATGTTCATCAGAGAAGTTGGTCTGTAGTCTTCTTACTTTGTCCTTGTCTGGTTTTGGTATCATGGTAATACTGGCTTCATGGAATGAGTTGGTAGTGTTCCTTCTGTTTCTATCTTATGGAATAGTTTGAGGAACATTTGTGTTAATTCTTCTTTACAGGTCATGTAGAATTCAGCAGTGAATCCATCCAGCCTTGGACTTTTCTTTGTTGAAAGACTATTACTGCTTCAACCTTGCTGCTCACTATAGATATGTTTAAGTTCTTGATTTAATTTTGTTAGGTGTTATGTGTCTAGGAATTTATCCATTTCATCTAGGTTTTCCAGTTTTTTGGAATAAAAGTTTTCAAGGTATTCCCTAATGGTTCTCTAAATTTTATTGTTACCTGTTGTATTTTCCCCACTTTTATCTCTACTTTTATTAATTTGAGTCTTCTTTATTTCTTTTGGGTAGTTTGACTAAGGTTTTATTGATTTTGTTTACCTTTTCAGAGAACCACCTCTTGTTTCACTAATTCTTTGTATTATTCTTGTAGTCTTCCTTTCATTAACTTCTGCCCTGATATTTATTCTTTCTTTCCATTTACTAGTTTGGGATTTTGCTTATTCTTGTTTTTCTAAGACCTTAAGGTGCATCATTAAGTTATTTGAGCCCTCTCTGATTTTTAAATATTGTCATGCACAGCTATATACTTCCCTCTTAGAACCACATTTGCTGTCTCCTAAAAATTCTGGTAGGTTGTATTTTCATTTGATTCTAGGAATTTTCAAATTTCCTCCCTTATTTCTTCAAGGACCCTCTATTACTCAGCAGTTGTTGCTGTGGCAGAAAAACCAACTTAAACTTATGGGGAAGCTCACACGTAGCAAATTAATCCATACTGGTAATAGGGCCTGATGCTGACAACCTCACAGACCAGGAACAGAACAAAGACCAGGGCTATTGGTCCCAGGGTAAAAACCTTCAAAGGAAGGCTGCCAGGAGCTACTCTTGCCAAAGATGTTGTTAGGTGTCGTCAAGTTGGTATCTGACTCAGAGCGACCCTATGTACAACAGGCGAAACACTACTGTTGGTACTTCTTTGCTGTTCATAGGGTTTTCAATGGCAGATTGATTTTTGGGAGTGGGTTGCCAGGTCCTTCTCCCAAGCCTACAGTATTTGGTGTTCCTAGGCGATCTCCCATCCAAGTACTAACCAGGCCTGACCCTGCTTAACTTCCGAGATATGATGGGATCAGATGCCACAATGCTACAACTGCAGCCTTGCCAAAGATATGCCTCCCAAATTTCCAAGCCTCCCGGGGCAACATCACCAGCATGACATTTGGAGAATAATTTAAGTCCAAACCATAACAGCCCCTCTGATCATTTAAGGGTGTGTTGTTCCATCTCCATGTATTTGTATATTTTCTATAGTTAGAAATCAACAAAGAAATGTTCTATCTATTGGTGTTCTATCTATTGATGGGAACAGAGTATTGAAGTCACCCACTATTACTGTATCTGGACCTATCTGTCTATGTCCAGTAGTGTTTTATGAAATTGGGTGTGCTGATGTTCAATGCATATATCTTTACACTTGTTATATCTTCTTGATGGATTATTGCCTTTATTAATATATAGTAACCTTTATCTCTTCTGACTAATTTTAGCTCAAAGTCTACTTTGTCTGATGTAAGGGTGGCTACTCCTGATATTTTTGGCTTCCATTTGCTT
The DNA here is from genome assembly GCA_007922755.1 of Pedetes capensis. Classification (NCBI taxonomy): domain Eukaryota; kingdom Metazoa; phylum Chordata; class Mammalia; order Rodentia; family Pedetidae; genus Pedetes; species Pedetes capensis. Next base: position 12,446 of record VMDO01028101.1, read on the forward strand.
AGTATGTTGATTTCCATCGCTTTACTTTTAATCTGCTTATGTCCTTGCCAGTGAGATGTGTTTCTTGCAGATGAAAAATTGTTGGATCTTGTTTTGGAATCCAGTCAGCTAACCTACATCTTGTAATTGGAGAGTTAAGATCATTTATATTTAGAGTTATTATTGAGAGGGGTGTGCTGAGTCCTGTAATTATGTTGGGTGTTTTCCTGGTTGGTTAACATACTATTTGTTCTTTACTTTCTCTCTTATTTATGTTCCAAGTTTGCTGGTTTTTTATTTAGATATGATAGATCCATTCTTAGTTCTCATTAGTTCACCTATTCCTCTCATGAAATTTATTCTTTCCTGCAATCCATGATTGAAACTGGTTTTCTTCCTGTGTGTGTAGGCTTCCTTTAAGTATTGCCTGCAGTGCAGGTGTGGTGGTGTTGAATTGCTTTAGCATATGCTTGTCTTGGAAGGTCTTTATTTCTTCGTTGATTTTAAATGATAATTTTCCTGGATATAATAATCTTGGTTGGTAGTAATTTACTTTGACGGCTTGAAATATATCATTCTATAGTTTCTTTGGTTTTCAGGGTTACCAATGAGAGGCTTGGTGTTATTCTGATGGTTTGGTTTGCCTTTGCAGCTTTTTTTGTTTCTTTGTTCTATAGCTTTGGCATGTTAATATATCATGGAGAGGTTCTTTCCTGGTTGTGTCTATTTTGGGTTCTAAATGCCTCTTATGGTTGGGTCCCCATTTGTTCCCCCAAATTTGGGAGATTTTCTGCTAAAATTTCATTAAATAGGTTTTCCATACCTTTAGTTTTTATCTCAACTCCTTCTTCTAAGCCCTGGATTCTTAGGTTTGATCTCTTGATCATGTTCCAGAGTTCTTAGAAGTTTTAGTCTTGTTACTTTAATTTTTTTCTTTGTTGGTAACTGAATGTAGTGTTTCCTTGACCTTGTCTTCCACTCCTGGCATTCTTTCTTCTGCTTCATCTAATCTACTGGTGATGATCTCCACTGTGTTTTCAACTTGATTTACTGAGTTCTTCATTTCCAACATTTGTTTGGTTTTTCAAAATCTCAAACTTGCTAAATTTCTCATCCATTTTTGTTTAGCCTCAGCTCTCTTGAGTTGCTGGGATTACAGACATGCACCACTGTGCCCAGAGCTTGGTTTTGTTCTTATTCAGTTTGTTGAGACTCTTGGATCTGAGACACAGAAGCACGGTTAGATTGGTCCTCAGCCTTCAGGCAGGTAGTTGTTGTTAGATGCCATGGGGTTGGGTCTGACTCCGCGATCCTCATAGGGTTTTCAATGGCTGATTGTTTTTTGGGGATTACTTTGAAAGTGGTTTGCCATATCCTTCTCCTGTTGTTTTTCCAGTGCTGGGGATCAAACCCACGTCCTCTAAAAGTGTGGAGCAGCTACATCCCAGCCCCTCAAGCAAGTAGAGGGTATCCTAATTTCCCACTTTTAGGTCTTATACAATGAAATGCAAAGAAGTTAAATGGTTTGCCCAAGGCCTCGTGGAGACTGGCACAGATTGGAGTGAAGCATTAATTGTGGGCATGCTTTTAAAGGTGGCACAGGTCTGGAAAATCAGGGCCAGCCCTAAGCCTGAGGTCCTCGAGGCAGGTGCGCTCAGGTGGGTGCTTGTGTGAGATTTGATTAGACCTAGATGCTTGCAGCTGCCACTCCTGTTCCATTCTCCTTACACACCTGGATTCTCACTGCTTTGGGCAAGTGAGCAGTTGGTGGTTGGTCCCCTCTTTACCTTGTTGAGAGGCTGAGGCTCAGCAATGTGCCCTACTTCCCTCTCCTGGCATAGAGATTCCTCTTCCAGAAGATGATGCCAGCATGTTACAGGGATGCAGGGGGAGGTAGAGTGCCCTGCTTGGAGGCAGGAGGGAGTCCCCAAGAGGAAGGGCACAGTAGGCCTGAGCTGACTTTCACGTACAACTGCCTCCCGCTCTGGGGCCTCCCTTTCCTTTAGTACTGTGAAGGTGGCCCTGGGCTCCTGTCTGTCCGGGTGGTGGGATGGAAGCCTCCCTCCTGTCTTTGTCATTCATAATGCTGGCTAGGGAGGACTGTCAGGCCTCTTGCTCCACTCTGTGTTCCCACCCATTGCCACAATCTTCGCGAATGGGCAGTGAACAGGTCCCGCTAGGCCTGCAGAGGGGAGCCTGTCACTGCCCTCTTCCTGCCTGCAGACTGTGCCATCTCCAAGCCAGGGGAGATGAGCTGGGCAGCCCCAGCCTGCTGGGTGCAGAGAGGGGTGAGAGCGCTGGCCCTGCTGAGGGCCTCAGTGCCGGTGGCCTGAGCCTCCCCCGCTCACACAGAAAGGCAGCTGTGTCAGTGTAGGGAGAAATTGGGAGGAAGTTGGCAAGACCCCCCAAACTGGGAAAACGGCTTTTGAAGATCTGGTTTGTAAATTAGAAATCTAGGGAAAATGAAAGTAATTTGGTTGGACGTTTCTACAAAAATGCTTCACAAATCCCTGGAACCTGATTGGACAATTAGACTCAAAGCTGATTGGCTCATGCCATTCCATGGGTGAACTATATAAGGAGCTGCACTGGGGCAGCTTGCCCTCTTTCCCCTTTTTTTGCCAGGGCCACCGATGAGGAAACAGCTCTCTCTTTCTCCGCTGCAACCATCAACAAGGAAAGAACTCGCTCTCCGCCGAGACCACCAACATGGAAACATCTGCCTGTGAGGCTGCATAACAGCTGCTAGCACTTAAACCTGTATGCTTTAGGTTTTCTCTCTACCCTCATAAGGGCAGAGAAATAAAGAGCTGTGTTTTTCCCCTGCAAGGCAAAAGCGCCCGAGGCTTTTCCCTTCTCCCATCTCTGCTGGCGTCCCAAGGGCCGCAGGAGTCTGTGCCCCTCACCCAAGTGGATTGTGTTTAATATCTATGTGTGTGGTGCCGTCGCCCATCAGAACATCTGGGCCGGACTGGGAGGTGCATGCCCCACATAGAGGTGGCGCCCGAACAGGGACCCCACGTGTCAGGAGTCCCGCTCAGAGACACAGAGGCAAAGGTTGCAGAGGTGAGCTGCTGGACCTCACAGCCAGGGAGGGGCCGGCCAGGGGATGATGCTTGGGGAAGGCCAAGGCTGCTACCTGCACGGACCCCTGGAGCGTCCCTGGGGCCTTGCACCTCTCACACTCGGCAGGCTGGATCCGGAGAGGAGATGTGTGTGGGCGGGTCCTGCCTCCTCAAGACCTCTCATACCTCTTTTGTCCCCTTGGCCCAGGTCCCTGCTCTCCCAGCTCCTTACCATACAGGCTGATTGCTGCTTCCTCTAGCCTGTGCTCTCTTCAGGGAAGGGGCTGAGTCTTACTGTGATGTCTCCTATCATGTACCTAACACAGTGCCTGGTACAGACTGGGATAACAAATAGTGAGTAAGTATTGGATGGATAGTGAGCCGAACTGGGAGCTAAGTTTCCATTATCTTTCAGATAACAGCATTGGATCAGAATGCAGATTCCAAAGATTTAAATTTTTTATTTATTTATTTTTTTTTTTGGTGTGGTACTGGGGGTTGAACCCAGGGCCTCGTGCTTGCATGTTTTGCAAGTGCTGGACCACTGAGTGGCACCCTTAGCCCATTTTTTTTTTTTTTTTTTTTTTTGAGACAGGGTCTCACTAAATTACACAGACTGTCTCTGGTCTCCAACTTGCGATCCTCCTGCCTCTACCTCCTGAGTCACTGGGATTACAGTTGTGTGGCACCGCACCCAGCTCCAATTTTTTTCTTTTTTCTTTTCTTTTCTTTTTCTTTTTTTTTTTTTGAGAGAGGGTCTCACTCTGTAGGCCTAGGCTGGCCTACAACTCACACTCCTGCCTCAGCCTCCTGAGTCCTGGGATTTCAGGGATGCGCCACCATGTCCAGCCTTTTTTTTTTCTTTTTCCTTTTTTAAGGTGAGGAACCTTCCATTTAAAGCTGGAAATAGAACAGGAAAAGGGGGGAGCTCCTCTGATTACGTTGGGATGGGAGCCTTGTTTGTTCAGAATACAAAGAATCAGCTATGACACCACTTCTTGCTTTTAGATTCTGACATTTTATCAGGGGAGAAAGTCTCTTTTGATGCAGGCTCTTCAAATAGGTAAATTAAGTCACAATGCGCCCAGATCAAGGAGGAACGTGAGGTACTGAGTGTTGGACTAAGGCTGAAAGTGTTTTTGACCCCTACAGGGGTGAGGGCACCATAGAGAGGGCAGAGTGGCAGGATGCAGGAAGCAACCAAGAGTGTTGGGGAGGTGCTGGGGGCCAGGAGCATGAGAGCTGGGGGCAGGGTCATGGCTCTTATGTCTTACTGAGGGTGGGTGGTACTGCTGGGGGCAGGTGGTGTTGCCTCCCAGTGGGGCATGGCTGGTGTGGGCAGGGCTCTTCCAGAGGCTCTGCTGCTGCCAGGCAGATGGGGAGCAGGCTGGACCTGGCCCTGGTGCGGCTGGAGGTGCCCACAATCCTGTGGAGCTGGGGTATGCTCTGGAATGAGGCGTCCTCAGGAGACTTGAGGGCCGCCTGGGCCCTGAGTGGTCCTCGCTGTCTTAGCAGGCATCGTTTTTATTCCACACTTTGTTGGCTTCTCTTCCTTCATCTGGAGAGAGCTTTGCTTCCTCCCTCATCCAGCCCTAGGCTCCTAGGAGCTGCCTTCACAGCCTCTGCCACAAAGCAGCCAGCCCAGGCTATGTGGGCGGAAGCCTGCTTTATTTACTAGAGGTTTCCACAGGCAGGCTCCTCCTGCCAGAATTCTGGTAAGGCGTGAATGGGGATCCTCAGTAGACCTGGGCATTGCAGTTTCAACATGCCCCTCAGGTGATTGGATGCCTCAGTTTGAGAAGCAGGCTATAGGGGTCCCCTGAACAGAGACGGACCAGCCTCTAACCTTTGAAAGTGACTATATTTTGATTATGCAAATGCATTCTGGTCTGAATTATGGAAATGCATTCTCACATGAGACATTCTCACTAAGCGACGCAGAGGTTATGCATAAAGTGCAAGGGCTCTCTCCATTGGCCACCTGCCCTACCCGACTCCTCCCAGGGTAGCTGCTATGATCATTTTGATGTGTGACTTTTTAGGCTTTTTTTTCCTCGTGCATTTACATATATGCATGTATTGTAAAAAAAAAAAATTCAAGATTTTAAAACTCAAACACTTCCAGCAGGGCTTGCTCTTGTGTGAGTGTCCTGAAGAGGGAGGCAACAAGCTAGTGACCTGTGCTGTCTTTGTGTCTCTGTGGCCCTGTATGTTTGTTTGGGGGTGGGGGGGCGGTATATGGAGTAATTGTCATTTTATTCCTGAAATTGTTTCTGGCTTCATCTTATGAACTTTAGCCAGAGTGGTGCTGGCCACTGCAGGGACTCATTGATGCCTAAGACACAAAGCCCCTGTCCCTGCACGGAGTTTACACTCAGGAGAGAGAAGACCAGAGCAGACAGACAGTGGCACCTGCCTGTAATCCCAGCAACTCAGGAGGCTGAGTGGAGCAGGAGGATCGCAAGTTTGAGTCCAGAGGCAGCCTGTGCAATTTAGCAAGACCCTGTCTTAAAGGTAATATAAAGGGGGCTCAGGGTACAGCTCAGTGTTGGAATAATTGGCTAGCATGTGCAAGGAAGGCCCTGGGTCTTCCTTCCTCAGTACTGGGTGGGGGGCTGGAAATAACTTTATGGAGCCATAGAGTCCTTCAGGAATCGGATGAAAATTGTGGACCATATCCTAAGAAAGAGCTTACACTGTGGATATGGGCAAAGGCCTTCTGGAGCTAAACTGTGGTAGACAGGATGTCTTACGGCCATGTGTGGCACAGATAAGGTGCTGTCAGGGAGGAACAGTGTCATGCTGGTGCTGGGAGGCTCCACGGGAGAGTGGAAACCTGAGAGGCCTTGAAGCAGGAAAGAGGCAGAGAGGAGCCCAGAGGTGTTCTCGGTAGGGGGGACCCCTGAGCAGAGGCACACGCTTGAACGGCAGGGCATTTGGATGACTTTATGTTGACTCATGCAGGGTAAAACCCTAGCAGAAGTCAAAGGGGAGATCAGGGAGGCTGGGGCCAGAGTGCGGCGTTCAGGGACAGGCTTATGTAAGGTACCAGGAGCGCTGAGGGCCATGTGGCCTGGCTACTGCAGGCGATTAACTTGCTTATCTCCTCCCAGTGGAGACCTGGCTGGCCGGCAAAGAGAAGAGGAGCAGAAGGGAGAGTGTGCGGGGGAGCCTGCCTGCGCACCTCAAGGTGGACCTTGCAAGGAGGAAGACTCCAAGAGGGGCGCCTGTGGGGGATCTCTTTTCTGACCCAAGGGAGAGAGAGGTGGCCTTCCTCTCTCCAAGTGCCCAGAGCCAAGCTGTGCCAGCTGCTGAGGACACACAGCAGATCTCACCGTGTGCTGACAATGACCAGAACGTCAACTGCAGGGAGCTCAGTGCACAGCACAAGTGTGCACACCAGAGCTCCCCCGCCTGTGGCTCCGTGTCCTGAGAGTGCCACACAGCTGGCCACCCTCACCAGCCACCACCGCATGCACCTGGCACAGCCCGTGTACACCTGCGCCCAGCGTGGCACAGGCTTCATCCCCTGGTTGCTGCTCACCACGCACTCTCGCACGCATACAGGGGAGAACCGGAATCGGGGTGCCGCGGGCGAGAAGGGCTTCGGCCCCCTGTCCACGCTCATAGAGCACTGGCGCATGCGCACTGGCGAGAAGCCCTTCGCGTGTGAGCAGTGCGACAAGCGCTTCCCGCGCCTGGCGGTGCACCAGAGTGTGCACACGGGCGAGGGCGCCTTCTGGGGCGTCCTGTGCGGCGCATGCTTTGCCCAGAATCCCGGCTTCCTGCGGCGCCTGCAATCCTGCAGCGCCACTGTTTGTGGCCAGTGTGGCAAAAGCTTTACCTGTCACTCCTGGCTTGTGCATCACCAGGGCAGCCAGGCCAGCCGGACCTCCTGGGCCTGTGCAGCTTGGAGAAGGGCTCCCCGAGGCCGGGAGCCACCTGCAGGCCTCTTCCGGGGCAGCGAGGGGAAGGCCCCCTCTTGATCGGAGGGTGCTGGGACTGAGCAGGACCGGCCTTAAGGCGCGCCCTGGCGGCAGGCCAGAGGCAGAGCTGGAGAAGGAAGAGCCTTTCACATCCCTTGGTCGTCTCCTTGCTGGGGAGGCCTGGAAACATGGTCTGTATCCTTGGGATCCATAGACTCAGCCAGACATCAAGTGCTCTGTTACTACAAAAGGAGGCGGCAGGGGTGGAAGGCTGCTGGCCATCTAGTCACAGCCCACAGCCAGTCACTCACAGGCCATTCATCCAGCTGAGTGGCGGTGATCAGGAAGGCCCGCGAGGTCTCTGCACAGTTTCTGTCACCTGTGAAGATGGAGAGTGCGGGATAGCACCCACAGAACTCCCCAGTGGCCCACTGAGGACATGGGGCCCCTAGTGCCTCTTGTATCCAAGCTGCCTCTCCTCAGGGGCACTTCTTCATGGGGTCACAGTGTCCTGGGCTGTCTCCTAGGCTTCCCAGGGAAGGCCTCTTCTCCCAGGCCTGCCAAGTGGGCAAATTGCCTGGAGGCTTCTTGTGGCAGGGAGGCTGTGTGGCGGCCCGAGCTAGGGCCAGAGCCCACGGTAGGGAGGGGACCGCCTGGGTGGGAGGTGGGAGAGTAGCTTGCTTTTGCCTCTGTCCATCAAGGCAGTGATGTCAGGAGACGCACTTCCCAGTGTGGGTCGCTCCTGGCTAGTGTGCCACCTGGGTAGCCATGGAGGAGTAGAGGGAGGAGGGGTAGAGGCTCTGTGCCGTGAGGGGAGCTTAGGCTTGCTCACTCCTCACCATGCCCCTTGCCTTCCTGCACGGCATCAACACAGATTTTAAAGTCTTCTCAGGCAGAGTCTAGGCCAGACCTAGCCTCCCTTTAAGAAGCAGAGCCCAAGTGCCCATTGGGCACAGATCCAAGAGTCTTGGTGAGTTGTGACAAGATTTGTGGGCGATTTCCCTGACTCCCACCTTCCCTTTCTCCATGACTGAGCAAAAGCAGCTTTGTGGGCTGAGTCCCATAAGGGCCTGGTGGCTGTGGCCCAGAGCTCACAAGCAGCCATCTTAGCCCCTGTAAGTCACTGTCCAGTTGGCACAAGATTTATCTTTCTGAACCCCAACCTGTGCCCAGCCATTTGGGGTGAATGCAAAGAAAACCAAGGCCAGGTTGCTAACTGTGGGCTCTGGAGGATCTCCATCAGCACTGGGGCCTGGGTGTGCATGGAAACACCAGCAGGTGGCGCAGCACAGGAAATGCCGCAGGGAAAGAAGGAAGGGGGCGGGGGTGTGGCCTGCAGGCCACTGAAGAGTCCTGAGATCCTGGTGGCCCCAGATCCTAGTGGTCACTCCTTTGGCAGTTTAGGCCAGCAGCTTGGGCTTTTCATCCTGAAGGGGTGGTTGGCCAGTTTTTGCTCCCTGCTGCTGTAATAAGTTGGGGTCCTAAGCTGCTGGAGATTTTAGCCCATTCTGGATTCCAGGCATTCAGAGCCCAGCTGTCTCCCACCCGGAGTCCCTGAGTACTTGGAATGTATGCAGGTTTTCCCAAGGACTTCCCCTGGAGGGCTGGGGCAGTTTGTGCCACTTTCCCAACCAAGGAGGGCACAGGGGAGACGTGGGTAAACTCGGAGCTGGGCTTGGGCAGCTGAGGCAGCTCCTCACTCTGGGCCTGGGCTTTCCTGTCTGTATCTGGAGTTGGTTTTTATTGGAAGATCTGTAATTTGTTATGTTGTTGTTGTTGTTGTTGTTAGGTGCCATCGAGTCGGTATCCGACTCATAGCGACCCTCTGTACAACAGGGGAAACACTATTGTCAGTGCTTCTCTGCTGTTCATAGGGTTTTCAATGGCAGATTGATTTTTGGGAAGGGGTTGCCAGGTCCTTCTTCCAAGCCTACAACTTCTGGTGTTCCCAAGCGGTCTCCCATCCAGATACTAACCAGGCCTGACCCTGCTTAGCTTCCGAGATCTGACGGGATCGAGATCTGACGGGATCTGATGCCGCCGGGCTATGGCTGCAGGCCGTAATTTGTTATACTTACTTAAAATCTCTGTAAATAAGGAAGTATTTATGAAGCATTATAAACTTCTCCTTCCTCCTGACCCTGCTGGAGATTGTACTTCTCTGTGATACAGAAACTATATTTGACTCCAGATTCTGATAATCAGTGGTGAGTTACAGTTGTTTTCAACTGTGCTTCCATCTTGAAGTTTTGATAAGTACTCTCAGCAAAGTAGCAGGATACAAAAATCAACATTCAAAAATCAATAACTTTTCTATACACCGATAATAAGCATGCTGAAAAAGAAATGTTTAAAAATCCCATTTACGCCGGGCATGGTGGCGCACCCCTGTAATCCCAGCGGCTCGGGAGGCAGAGGCGGGAGGATCGCAAGTTCAAGACCAGAGGCAGTCTGCGTAACTTAGTGAGACGCTGTCTCAAAAAGTAAAAAAAATGGGCTGAGGTGCAGCTCAGTGGTCCAGCACTTGCAGGCACGAGGCCCTGGGTTCAACCCCCAGTACCGAAAAAAAAAAAAAAAAAAATCCCATTTACAATAGCCTCAAAAATAATCTCCAGGAATAAGCCTAACCAAGTAGGTGAATGACCTCTACAATGAAAACTTCAAAACACAGAAGAAAGAAATTGAAGAAAACACCAGAAGATGGAAGGACCTCACTTGTTCATTGATTGGCAGAATTAATATTGTAAAAATAGCCATACTTCTAAAAGTAATGTATAGATTCAATGCAATCCCTATCAAGATTCTTATAATATTCTCCACAGGAACAGAAAAAAATTCCTAAGATTCACATTGGAAGCACAAAAGACCCTGAATAGTCAAAGTGATCTTAAGTAGAAAGAGCAGTGCAGGAGGTATCACAATACCTGACATCAAATTATACTACAGAGCCATAGTAACACAACCAGCATGGCCCTGGCACAAAAATAGAGAATAGAACAGAGAACTCAGAAATAAACCCATGCAGCTAGAGCCACCTGATTTTTGATAAAGGTGCCAAAAATATACATTGGAAAGAATACAGTCTATTCAACCAATGGTGCTGGGAAAACTGGATATCCACATGTAGAAGAATGAAACTAATCCATATACCTCAGCTGCACAAACAAATTCAAAATGTATGGAAGACATTAATATAAAGCCTGAAACATAGAAAATACTAGAGAAAAACATAGGGAAAACAATTTAAGATATAGCACAGGCAAGAACTTTCTAAGAGGGACTCCAGTAGCCCAGGAAATTGTAGCAAGAATTGACAAATGGGATTGCATGAAATGAAAAGGCTTCTGCAGATCAAGGGAAACAATTAATAGAATAAAGAGCTCAACATCCTTAACCATCAGGGAACTACAAGTCAAAACTACTTTAAGATCCCCTCGTACCCCAGGAGAGTGGCTAGCATTGACAAAACAAACAACAACAAATGCTGGTGAGGACATAGAGAACAAGGAACACTTATCCACTGCTGGTGGAACTGTAAACTAGTGCAGCCACTATGGAAATCAGTATGAAGGTTTCTCAGAAAACTAAAAATAGAACTACCGTATCATCTAACTATTCCACTCATAGGTATATACCCAAAGGAATCTAAGTCAACCTATTATAAAGACACCTGCACTTCCATGTCCACTGAAGCATAATATACCTTAGTCAAGATGTGGAATCAGCCTAGATGCTCATCAACAGATGAATGGATAAACAATATGTGGTAAATGTATGATATTGAATTTTATTCAGCCATGAAGAAGAATGAAATTATGTCATTTGCAGGTAAGTGGGGGGAACTGGAGTCATCGTATAAAGTAAACTGAGCCGGACTCAGAAAGAAATACCACATGTTCTCTCATATGTGAAAGCTAGATTGGAAAGCAAAGCAAAACAAAATAAAAAAAGCATATGTATGAAACTTGAAAGTAAAAGGTGAATTATCTGGAGGAGGGAGAAGAAAAACAGGAGAGCAGAGACGGAAACAAAGGGGGCAAAGAGAAGGTAAATAAGAGCAAAGTATACAATTACATGAAAATGAGTGTAATGAAACCCATTACACTGTATGCTAATTTTAAAAAGAAATTCAAAAAAGAAAACTAGGCCCTATTTTATTAGAACGTAGCTCTGTTCATTGTTCTTGAGTGATCTACCTGTAGACTGAACTAGAAGATGAATTATTCTAATTTCTTATAATATCTGTTTATAACAAGTCATATCCAGTTCCCTGTGGTCATTTGATTTGTTTATTTGGCTATCTGTAAGCTTGGGTTCACAATTTAATACCATTACACAAATTGGAGTTGCCATAGCACTGTTATTATTACTCTTTATTATTCCTCTGCATTCCTCTGTATTAAACTTTCTACCTATTGCCTGCCAATTTTCTGTAGAAATATAATTCTGAACAGTAAAGCTGGCCCAGCACTTTGAGATGACAGCCAACACGTATGGAGCAAACAAAATGAACGTAACAACAAGCTCTACGCAGATCTACCCTGAGAGCCACACCTTCGAAATCCCCTTGTCGCTTAAAAATGGCTAAAAGGGTCTTGGCACTGGCTCATAATTATTTGCTATTCTCCCATCTGGTATCAGACCAACAAAGACAATTCCATTCTGGCATCAAGGGACAATCAAAACCTAAATACAAGTTAATTGATCAGTGATGCTTTTGGGAAAAGATCTTGATCAAAAAAGGGAAATAGGAAAGCTATTGATGACGAGGTGGAATCACTTACATCAAGACCCAAATAAAACTGGAGCTGAGAAGTCATGGGGGAGGGGCCTCATGCTTGTAGGTCTAGGATAAGAAGTATTACAAAGATTCTCTGAAGGTCCTCCTGCATAGATGCCTATGTTAAGCACTATTACAAGAAAACTCTGGACAGGTGTGGGG
>VMDO01028102.1:0-24427 GCA_007922755.1 Pedetes capensis
TCCTCCTCCTCCTCTTCCTCCTCCTCCTCTTCCTCCTCCTCCTCTTCCTCCTCCTCCTCTTCCTCCTCCTCCTCCTCTTCCTCCTCCTCCTCTTCCTCCTCCACTGCTACTTCTTCTTCACAAAATAAGTAACTCTGACGGCACTTTGCTGTCTTCCTACATGTCCCCTTTCCTGTATGTTGAAATGGAAGTCGGGGGTTGTCTTGTTTATTTAGGATTCTAATTAATTAGGTTTTGCTTAATTCCACTCTTGTTATACTGATAAAAAGCTAGCCACCAAGACCAGCCATCTGAATATTACTACCGTACCGTCTGACCACCCAGGCTCCCCACCCCAGGAGACTTGTTGTTGTTGTTAGGTGCCGTCAAGTCGTGTCCGACTCATAGCAACCCTTATAGGGTTTTCAATGGCTGTTTCGGGATTGCCCCAGGAGTGGGTTGCCACATCCTTCTCCCATTTTTGTGGTGCTGGGAATCGAACTCCGGATCTCAGAGAACACAGAGCGGCGCTCTACCAACTGAGCTAAATCCGAGCCCCCCAGGAGACTTAGATGAGCTCTTCTAAAGCCAACATTTGCCATGCAAGTGGCAATGGGCTGCCCGCCTCCAGCCCCAGCCCGTAGAGTCCAGACTCTGTGACAGGGCCTTGAATGGCAAGTGGCAGTGGGTTGCCCACCTCCAGCCCCAGCCCGTAGAGTCCAGACTCTGTGACAGGGCCTTGAGGGTAGGAGCTGACCCTCCCTCTGCTTCTGTCTAGCCTCTGCGTTTTCTGAGCGGTACCTGGGCCTCTGCGGACTTGACAACAGAGCGTACGAGGTACTGTGGCCCCGGTGGCCGTTTGGAGCTGGGTGAGGCCTGCAGCCTCCAGTCCCATCCCGCCTGCCCCCAGCCCCCAGGCATTCCTCTGCCCCTCAGCCATCGGAGCCCCAGCTGGGAGATGTCCTCGTGGCTCTCCCAGCGGAGCGCACTGGGTTCATGGGGCCCCTCAGCCCTGACTCCAGGGCAGTGAGGGGAAGGTGAGAGGGTGCGGGCTGGGAAGCACCCCAGGCCCACGGAGCCTCTCCGGACTCTCCCTGTGTCTGAGGCTGGGTCTGCTTTGGGAGGATGAGGGGTGACCGGGGAGCAGGGGGCTCCCCAGTGCCTCCTGGCTGCTTTGAGCCATTCAGTGGACAGACCTGGCGTCTTGTCAGCCGTGCGCAGGGGGCCGGCCAGGGTTCTGTGTGCGGGCAGAAGCGGGCTTTCCAAACTCAGCCTGTGTGGACAGGGGACCTGAGCCACTCAGGCTGCCACCTTCTGTGGCACCAGGTGTCCTGCTGAGCCTCTGAGGCCACCTGGTGTTGGAGAAACTCCCCTGCTTCCTCCCCTCCCCTCCTCCCCACTCTCCTCACAGGGAGTAACAGGAAGGGAAGGTGGGGCTGAGGCTCCCTGCATCTCCCTATGACCCAGAGTCGCCCAGCTCCCGCCTGGCATCTCCCCGTCCCCACCTGGCCTCGCCCTGCCCTTCCCTGGCCTCCCAGCCAGGCTTCCAGTGGTGCCCGGCTGCCTGCACCGCAGCTAACTTGTCCCTCCGCCCTCACGCGTGCAGATGACCAAGGTGTCCAACCGCATGTCGGCGCTGGAGGGACAGCAGTTCCTGCTCATCCACGCAACCGCTGACGGTGAGGTCCAGAGCCCGCCTGCCAGCTGACGACGCCCCCTGGAGGCCATGGTGGGTGCTGACAGACACTTGCCTCTGTTCTCTTACAGAAAAGATCCATTTTCAGCACACAGCCGAGCTCATCACGCAGCTGATTACGGGGAAGGCTAACTACAGCTTACAGGTACGCCATGCGGGTCTTCTCGGTTTGCTGCGTGGAGCGATCCGGCCCTTTTCTTGGGGGGAAGGACCGAGGGGCGTCCAGCACGCCCCATGCCAGCAGGCACACCTGTGCTGGGCCGGGCACCTCAGATGGGAAAAACCAGCGTACGTCTGTCCACTCTGCACACAGGCCGTGGCTAAGCCCCTTGAGAACTTGTCGGGGTTTTAGCTCTAGCCCAGCTAGAATCAGAGCCAAACCTACAACATAACAAGTTGGCCAGTGGTGTAAATGAAGGACTTCGGGAGACCTTCAGATGGTAAAACAGGGTAGGTAAGGTTTATTGGGTGCTCCCCTGATGGAGAGCAAGGAGCAAGCAGCCCGTATAGAGCAGAGCTCTATGCCCTTTAAGTGCTGGCTCTAAGGCTGCAGCATGGAATGCTGCAGGCTGAGTGCTGGTACAGCTCAGCCTTAAAGGCACAGCCACAGCCGCCGGTGTTCCGTGGAGGTCAGTTGGTCTTGCCTCTCGCAGCTCGCCTTCTCTACCTCCCTCGTCCCCAAGGATGGGAGGAATTGGGAGGCTCTTTGTGGCTTGCTTGGATCCTTCAGCTCTTCGGGGCCCCTGGTCTTGATCCCACAGGCTTGCTTGTAGATCTTTCTGGAGTAGGGAGCGCTGGTTCAGGTGATGGGGTTCAGGTGGCAGTTGAGGGACGGTCAGAGAGGTGAGGGTGAAGGGGGTCCAGGAGCCCTACTTTTATAGGGTCCTGGAGGGGTCACATGGTGGGATTCAGCCAATCAGGGCACACACATGACAGGTACAGCAGGTAAACTGACATACCTGCCAGGTGGGGACAGTTATTACCTGAAAATGCTGAGAGGAGCCAATCAAATTTAGGGTGGTTAGGGCAGGTCAGCCTGGCCAGGCGCTGTCTTTGCTCACTTGATGTGAGGGGCTGGTTTGAGTGAATGAGATGAGCCCTGGGGTCAACTAAGGGTCAGCCCCTCAGGCTGTCATGAGGGACCCTAGTTGGGAGATATGATTTTAAAAATCCCCAACAAGAACTCCAGCGCCACCACCCACCCCACCCTGTGCCCCTCCTCCTGGCAGTGAGCAAGGCCAAGGCCACGCCAGCATGCGCACCGCCCAGCAGCTGGCCACGGCCGGTGCTGTTCCTGGCCTGGGGAGATAGCCAGTGCCCCAGCATCAGAGGGGCCTCAGCCTCCCCTTGCCATCTCCCTCTGGGTAACAGCAGGGGACTAAACACACTGTGGTCCCCACACCATCTGCCACTGCAGCCGCCACTGAGCTTTCCAGGAACCAAGTCCACCTCCCATCCCCAGTGACTTCCACACTGGCTTCCCAGCAATGCACACGGCCGACTCTAGAAACCTCCCCCATTTCCCTCTCACCTTCTGGTTCCTTTGCTTAAACAGTTGCGACCTCCTTATCTTGTGGGGCCCAGAGCTAAAGGGAATTCAGCAGGCACGCGTCTCTCTTAGAGAGCGCCTGCCTGACCCTGACCGTCACCTGCCTATTTCCAACTCCTCCTGGTCTGTGAGGGCCATGTGGGCAGGGCCAACCAGGGACAGCTGCCCACAGGAAGGGAGTTGGGCCCACCTGGGAGTCAGTGAAGGAGCTGGAAGCCTTGGCTCCGTTCTGTTTGAATTTCCATGGTGTTGTTAACACATAGTGGATTAAAAGGCAGCTGAGGACCAGGGCATGGTGATGCACGCCTATCATTCCAGCGGCTCGGGAGGTGGAGGCAGGAGGATCGCGAGTTCGAGACCAGAGGCAATCTGCGTAACTTAGGGAGACCCTGTCTCAAAAAGTGAAAAGAAAAAAAAAATTGGGCTGAGGGTGCAGCTCAGTGGCCCAGCACTTGCAGAGCATGCAGGCGCGAGGCCCTGGGTTCAACCCCCAGTACCACACACACACAAAAAAAGGCGGCTGAGGGCCAACCCCCAGGAGGTACCCCAGGTGCTGAACAGCCTGCATCCCTCGCTCCTCCAGTGCCAACGAACTCTCTGGCCCCAGGCCATGTGTGAGACGAACTGGGTGTCTTCACAGACACCATGACCAGCTCCAGGAGAGAGTTGTTGTTGTTGTTGTTAGGTGCCATCGAGTTGGTATCCAACGCATAGCGACCCTCATAGGGTTTTCAATGGCTGACTGTTTTGGGATTGCCTTGGGCATGGATTGCCAGGTCCTTCTCCCATGTTTGGGGTCCCGGGAATTGAACTCAGGACCTCAGAGACTGCAGCGCAGCGCTCTACCAGCTGAGCTAAATCCCAGCCCTCCAGGAGAGAGGGCAGGGGACAAAGGCAGAAGGGGCTGGTCCCTCCCATGCAACTTGCTGTTTTAACGTACACACACCATTCTAATGATGTTGTTCATAAAATAAAGGTGCATGTCACCCTCAAAGACGAGAGGAAGACAGAATTCAAAATGCAAGGGGCAGCTGGGCACCTTGGCGCGTGCCTGTCATCCCAGCGACTCCTCATGTGGAGGCAGGAGGATCACGAGTTCGAGGCCGGAGGCAGCCTGGGCAATTTAGTGAGACCCTGTCTTGAGATAAAAAATTAAAAAACAAAATGCAGGGAGCACTGTAGGATCATGGAAGGAATAGGCTTCTGGGTCAGGCTTGGCCTTCAGTCTCCATAAGTGCAGCGCTGGCCTGTGCCCCAGGGGCGGACAGTGTCATTGCACTGGCCGTAGGCTAATGAGCCACCATCCTTGGCCTCGAGCGCTGACCAGCAGGACAAGTCTACATGCCTGTGCCCACGTCCCAAGCCTTGTGCTAAGCTCTTGCAGTATTGCACTGTTTAAAACTGACGAAGACTCAGCCAGACTCTGTTACAATTCTCCTCCGCCCCGACCCCTGGAGCCTGACGCCCAGCAAAGTGAGCAGGTAGCAGAGCCCGCATGCAAAGTCCCCCCAAAATAGAGGCAGCACCCGAGGGGTCCCACCTACCCTCAGAGGGTTCCTGGGATGGTACAGAAGTCTTTCTGTTTGGTTTTTGGAGTCCTGACGCCCTCCAAAGTTGAGCTGTGGCCTCTGTAGACCTCAAGCACGTGTCAAGGTTGCAAATTCAGACCAGATCTCGACTGCAAAGAGGCTGCGGAATGAAGCGTTTTCCACCTCATTCAGCCAGCACTCATAGCACCTTGCGTAGGGTGAGATGCCAGGCAGGGAAGAGATGCTGGGTGCCAGGCTGGCTTTCCTAACCTGGGAGAGCCGGCTTCATGCTGTACAGCCAAGGCTGGCTTCTGCCTGGGCCAGCAGGGAGGGAGGGTGCTATGTTTGCACTGATAGCTGGGAAATTCACTGTGCCGAGTAGAATTTAGACCCGTACAGGTCCTGAGTTTTCCTGGGCTGCATCTGCTTGGTGCATCTCCAGTCCCTTGGGGAGGGCGGGCTGCAGGTGTGTCACCTCTCCGTGCCTTCTCCACAGATCTACCCAGACGAAAGCCACTACTTCCACAGCGCCGCCCTCAAACAACACCTCTACCGATCCATCATCAATTTCTTCGTGGAGTGCTTCCGGATCCAGGACAAGCTGCCAACAGCCACAGCAAAAGAGGACGAGGAGGAGGACTGAGCACAGCCGGCCCCGAGCGCAGACACGGCCCTTTCTCCGAGAGCGCGTGCAGCCGAGGCGGGCGGAGGTGTCCATGCTCCCAGATCATGTGTCTCCACACGGAATGTGGCTGGCGTGGCAAGCAAGCTCCTTCCTGGTGGAGACATGTCACTGTCCAGCCTGGAGCAGCCTCCTCCTGATCCCCAGGGACTGTTGCATCCCACGTCCCTCCCTCCCCCAGGGACAAAGCGAAGGACATATGGCAATGAGGGCCCACTTTGAGCCCCAGGAAACCGGCCCTTGAATTCAAGCTTTCATGCATAATGTTAAGCCCCACCCACCCTGTGCATTGGCACCTGCACGATGTCCGTCCGCGTTGGTTCCTCGGCCGATGCGTGTCCTGTGTGACCTTGTGTCCGATGCAGCGGTGCCTCGGGAACAAGGCAGGACGTGTCAATGAGCACCTACGGCCGGCTCCTTTCCGTAGTTAGGAGATGCCACATTGTTCACGTCCGCACCCAGAAAACAGACCCTTTTGTGTACAAAGGATCGCTGTAGCTGTGCTAATGGTTAACCTTATAGAATTCCTTTGTACTTTTCTATGGTTTTAACCTGATGCCCCACTGTCTCTGCTCATGGGGTTGTTTTGCTGTGCTTTTTCTTTTCTTTTTTCTTTCTTTTTCTTTTTTCTTTTGTTGCTTTGTTCTGCCTATCCGCTGCTTTGGATAAAGGAATCCATCGAGAGTCAGGCGCGCTGGTCTCGGTGTCCGACTCTGTGAGGTACTCCAGACACTGAGGGAGGGAAAACACCCAGGAGTCGTCCCCAAAAGAAAATCCGGAAGTAAAACCTGGCCCCAAGATAGGATAGGAGGTACCCACAGATCTGTGCTGCCCTTTGCACATGTCCCTAGGATGCCCCTTTCTTCCCCATAAGTTGGCAGTCTTTTCAGACTACATTTGCCTAAAAATTCCTAAGACAGTGTTGGTTCCACCCCCAGGTCTGTTGGGTAACCCTGGGTCGCGGGAGTCCTGAGCGAAGTGGGGGAAGGCGCCACCTCCTGCCCCGGGGCTGGCTCATTCTGTCCGGCGTGGGCAATGAGGTGGTGGCACTCGCCATGAGCCTCGTAGGATACCCACTGACCAGACCACAGCCACCGTTGCCGTGTGCGTTTTATTCCGTTGTATATAAAGACAGGACCGTTTGTCCAGCGTCTGTGCAGTCCCCCCCACCGCAGCACTAACCTTGTGTTGAGCTTGCATGCAGACATGTCTTTGGCTGATCTGGACTCTCCAGAGTGCTAGTTTGAAATATACCAATTACCGTCATTTCCGTTTGAGCTTGTTGACAACCTGAACGTCAGTACTGATTCCTCCAGCATCCGGTCCGGCTGGGGGTGTCCCTGACATCCTGTCTGCGGAGGAGAGGTGTCCATGTTGCTTTTTGGTGTTTGGGGGCTTTGGTTCCATCCACACGAGCTTGGGACATCAGTGCGAGGTAGGTCCTTCGGCGGATCTCCGTCTGAGGATTTTTTAAAAGGTGACGCGGCGCTGTTCGTGGAAAAGATCAACGTGCTGACAGGCGGGACTGATCTGAATGCTACATGATGATGCGCTCGCTATTTTGACAGGCTTGACTGACCATGAAACCAGCAAGGTCTGAAAGGGGAAGCCAGCTCTGCCCATTAGATCAGGCCGGAGGGGTGTAGGGAGGTGGCATGGTAGCGTTTGTCCATCCATGGAATAAAACATTATTTTACCACTCGATTGCTCTTTTCTTGTTTCGACACCACCGTCGCCTGCAGCCGTAGCCCTGTGGCATCCAATCCCATCAGATCTTAGAAGCTAAGCAGGGTCGCACCTGGTTAGTCCTTGGATGGGAGACCACCTGGGAACACCAGGTGCTGTAGGCTTGGGAGACAGACCCGGCAATCCACTCCCAAAACTCAATCTGCCATTGAAAACCCTATGAACAGCAGAGAAGCACTGACAATAGTGTTTTGCCTGTTGTACAGAGGGTCGCTATGAGTTGGGTACCGACTCCACAGCACCTAACAACCACCACCACCACCACCATCTTATCTTAGAAAATAGGCAAGGCTTTGAGACATGGTTAAAGCACTCAGTGGGCCCCCCAAGACTGATGTGTGAAGGGTCTGGTGTGGACCAAATAGAAACCACACCATGGTAGCAGCCCTGATGGTAGTTAGGAGGGATAAGACTGATCGCCTCTGCTCAAGTCCCAAGTCAGTCAGAGAAAATGGGTCCCAGCTGAGTCTGGACAGGTATAGGGTAGAGGCACAGAGCTAGTCCAGGACACTAAATATTAGGGGGTTCCCAGTGGGCCACGGGGCTGGGATTTAGCTCAGTTGGTAGAGGACCACTCTGCAGTCTCTGAGGTCCCAAGTTTGATTCCCAGCACTGCAAAAATGGGAGAAGGACCTGGCAATCCACTCGCAAGGCAATCCCGAACCAGTCTGCCATTGAAAACCCTATAAGGGTCACTATGAGTAGGACATGATTTGACGGCACCTAACAACAACAACAAGTGGGCCACAGCATTGCCCACTAAAATGCTTTAGAGAACTCGCTCCATCCGTTCACTCTGTTGTTAATTCAGTAAGCCCGGTGTAACAATGGCCCTGCCTGAAAACAGATTCAATGACTTGAACGCTGACGTCACTGGGCGCCCCTCGAACACGCAGGTCAGTATGGTCTCCTGAGCCAGGTCAATTCACTTGTGTCACTTTTCTTGGCCAGGACTGAAGAGGGGCAGGAGATTTTTCTAACTCGGTGTCAGCAGAGGTCCTGTGAGTCCACTGTGCTCATCTCCCTGCTGAGGGTCAGCGTGAGCCACGCCCCACCTCACCAAGGAGGCGGCTCCCCAGCCCGCCTATCCCTTCCCACACCCAGGCTCCTGGTCAGGGCTTGATTTATGGTTGGGAGTTTGAGGCTCACACAGGAAGGTGCATCTCCCACTTTGAAATACACCAGGGCAGGGTGATGGGACACTACAGTCCTGAGCACAGACACCGGCCATGCCTACAGGACCACCCCAGTGCCTACCTGGAAGACCCTCAGTCTCCCTCAGCTTAGAACGGCTTTGGGGAGACACCGGGTGGCCTTCGTGGGGCCCTGTGCCTGCAGCCACTGTGTCCCCTGTCCTAGGCCCCCTCTGTCCGTCCAGGCTGCCTGTAAATCACAGTGAAGAGTTACCTTTCTACTTCAGCTGTTAGTCTTAAAATGTTCTCATAGTGAAGGTGCAGCCATGTAGCTGTGGAACTTCTATGTAAATGACAGAGCCCCAGTCCAGGGGCCACAGCATACCCTCAGGTCACCATACATACCCTCAAAGGCATGCAGGTGGGGGACCCTGACACCAATGGTTGTAGCACTTCCTGGGGCACAAGTCACCATACCCTCAAAGGCACACAGGCAGGGGACCCCGACACCACTGGCCTTAAAGTGTGTCCCTTCCATCTCTGCCTGACCACATAGCCCCAGAGCAATGAGTTCAGGAAGGGATGGGCTGCCTTCAGGAATCCCCAGCTAACGACCCCAGTGGTGGAAGACAGCACGGAAGGACATTCTCAGAGACTCCCTGGGCCCTCCTTCAGCATGGGGGTGTGAGTGGTAGGGGGATCCCCAGAGGAGCCAAGGGGCCTGGAGAAAGACAACAGGCAACCAGATGACGCCGTAATTGAAAACAGAGCTCTGGCCCTCACGCGAGGCAGCTGGCCAGAAAGCCACGTCACAGCCTCTGCGGCGCCATCCCCAGATGGTCAGGGCTTGGTCAGCACCTGACAGTTCCCCAGTTCTGTTTTGTTTTTTTTTTTTTTTTTAGTGGTACTGGAGGTTGAACCCAGGGCCTTGCACCTGCATGCTCTGCAAGTGCTGGACCACTGAGCTGCACCCCAGCCCATTTTTTCACTTTTTGAGACAGGGTCTCACTAAGTTACGCAGACTGCCTCTGCTCTCGAACTTGTGATCCTCCTGCCTCTACCTCCCGAGCTACTAGGATTACAGGCATGCCCCAGTTTTTGTTCCTG
Source organism: Pedetes capensis (assembly GCA_007922755.1). Lineage (NCBI taxonomy): Eukaryota > Metazoa > Chordata > Mammalia > Rodentia > Pedetidae > Pedetes > Pedetes capensis. Next base: position 9,422 of record VMDO01028102.1, read on the forward strand.
CTTCCGGCTCAGGACCTGCCAGAGAAAGGCCAATCAGGCCCCTCCTCAATCCCACAGGATACCCCACTTCTGGTGGGCTGCCGCCAGCTTTCCTGGGATGGCAGCCTGCAGCAGGGGACACTGGGGGCCTTCCTGGTGGGCCACAGAGCTTTCCCAGTCCCCACCTGCCTCGGAGCCTCTGCCGGGGGCAGTGATGCTGGCCAACCCCCTTGTTGTGGCTTCTCTGCCTAATCGGCTCTGGGTGCCCTCACAGGGTGGCGCCTGCACTCTGCTGTCATGTCATCGTACCAGAGATGGGGCAGCTCATGCGACAGGAGCGCTGTCCTCAAGGCTCTGTGTAGAGCAGTGCACTTCCCTGGAGAAGATTTCTTTCCCCGTTTGCAGATGGTGCCTCATGTGGCAAAGGTCGGGAGTGGCACCTTCTCTTCTTGGTGGTGGTGGTGTTAGGTGCTGTCGAGTCGTGTCCGACTCTTAGCAACCCTCATAGGGTTTCAATGGCTGATTGTTTTGGAATTACCTCAGGAGTGGGTTGCCACGTCCTTCTCAGGAGTGGGTTGCCGCGTCCATTCTTACAGTGTTGAGAAACGAACTCGGGACCTCAGAGACTGCAGAGCAGCACTCTATCAACTGAGCTACATCCCAGCCCCTGGCATCTCTTGTTATAAGGATGCTAATCTCCTTATGAAGACCCCCAACTCTCACAACTTCATCTAACCCTAATTGCCCAACCAAGGCCCCACTTCCCAATATCATCAACCGGGGGTTAGAGCACAGCAGTGAATTTTGGAGTGACAGATACATTCAGCCCAGCACAGGTGAACTTTATTTTCCTGCTTACGGTCCAGGGACGGAGTCAGGTTTTCTCCCCTTTGCAGAGAGGAGAGCAGTCAAGGAGCAGGTGGGGACCCTAACGCTGAGGAAGGCCAATGAGAGGGGAAGAGAATGGAGCCGGAGGGCTGGCTCCCTTGGGGGTGGTCCTGAGAAGCCTGAGCTTCCCCTGCAAACAGCACAGCCAAGACAGCCACTGGCCACTTGGAGCCACTCACTGCTCCAGGTGGGTCTCCGAGGGCCAGAGAAGGGAGTGGCCTGAAGCTACTCGGGAAGGCAGCTGCCGCACAAAGCCCTGCCCTGCCTCGTCCTTCTGCACCCTCTCTGATGGCCTGCGAGCCCTGGCCTCCACAGCAGCCTCAGGTGAGCACCGGGTGCTGCTGGACAGTACAGCTAGACTCAAGCTGCAAAGGGCTCCAGAGGTGGGCTCTGCCCCCCTGTGCTGGGTGGGCAGCAGACACGCAGCAGAGGACCCCAGCCTGGGCCAACCACACAAAATACCTGTGCCCAAGTCTTATCAGACCCCTGCCCCCAGACACGCCTGGCAGGGAGGCCTCCGCAGGCTGAAGTGCCCAATCCAGAGGAAAGCGGGCAAGATCAGGGAGCTGACGGCTGTTGCCATCGGCGGGATGCCGGCTCAGCCAGACGCTGGCACAGCCAAGGAAACTTGGCTTCTGTTCACTGCCAGTGTTCTCTCTGTGTGTGTGAGTGTTGTAGTTGTTGTTGTTGTTGTTACGTGCCGTCGAGTCGGTATCCGACTCATAGCAACCCTCACAGGGTTTTCAATGGCTGACTGTTTCAGGATTGCCTTGGGAATGGATTGCCAGGTCCTTCTCCCATTTTTTCAGTGCTGAGAATCAAACTCGGGACCTCAGAGACTGCAGCGCAGCACTCTACCAACTGAGCTAAATCCCAGCCCGTGTGTGAGCGTTGTTGTTGTTGTTGTTGTTAGGTGCCATCGAGTCGAGTCTGACTCATAGTGACCCTATGTACAGCAGATCAAAACACTTGCCTATTCTGTGACAGGCAAACGATCTTATTTATGTTTAAGCCCATTGTTGCAGACACTGTGTCAATCCATCTGGTGGAGGGTTTTCCTCTTTTGCTTTGAGTCGTGCCACATCAGCAAATGGAGGACCCTAGGGCTTTACTCCATTTCCGTCATCACAGTAGACTCTACTTTGAGGAGGCAACTCTTCCCCAGTAGTCTTTTGAGTGCCTTCCAACCTGGGGGGCTCATTTTCCGGCACTGTATCTGACAGTGTCTCTTTGCTATCCATAGGGTTTTCAATGGCTAGTTGTTTCAGGAGTGGTTCACCAGTGCCTCCTCCCTAGTCTGTCTTAGTCTGGAAGCTCAGCTGAAACCTGTCCACCATGGGTAACCTTGCTCATATCTGAGGTTACAGTGGCAGAGCTCTCAGCCTCATCGCAACACACAAGCCCACACAGTGCAGCAAACTGACAGACGTGGGGGGGGGGGAGCGTAGTATCTTTAAAATCAATCGATGTGGCGAGTTCATTGTCTAGGGGAACATGGCCCCCGTAACGCCTTTGCATCCTGCAGCTGAGCACATCAAGACTGTCTGAGTCTTGTGGCTCAGCTTGTATTGGCAGCCTGTGGTTTTCTAAAGAAGCATGGTTATAGTAATCTGGTGTCTCACGCTGAGAGTCACTGCTGAAGATGTTTGCACACTTGAAGGAAGAAGACAACCAACTCGGTGCTTCTTCCCCAGCAGCCCTGGATGCTCATGATGTTAGCGGGTCTTGGATGACCTCCCCAGGGATGTGCTGGCAAACGGCCTCTTCCCCAGAAGGGAAAAAGGAGAAAAAGAAAAGAAATCCCTGGTCTACGATGCCGCCAGTTCCCATGGTGTAAATGTCCACACCATGGCAACCTGGCACCACGGCGGGCAGCGTGGATGGGGAGCCCAATGCACGTCCCTCCTCAGTTTCAGCCAGCACCAGGGGTCTCTGGCAATGCATCATGGTAGGCAATGGGTGGGGCTTCTAGAATGGCCAAGGCTATCAGCATAGGGAGCCTAGCGTGGTTAGTGGAACCCCAGGCTCCACCCTGGCCAGGGTTTTTAGTGGCATTGGGTAGACCTTCCACAAGGAGAAACTGACTTCTTCCCATCCAAGTGGCAGCCCCTGGGGCAGGCAAAGTGTAGATTTCTGGTGTTTTCTGTCCTCCCTCTTGTAGCCGCAAAGTTCCGCAACAAATTCAAGAGACAGATAGCTAAGAATGTTCGTGAGCTTTGGCCAAGAGCTGCTAAGGCTCTCTCGTAGCCTCCTTATATCTAAACTTTATTTCTTAGTAACAAATTACAGAACAGAAAAAAAAAATATGAATTTTTTTAACCTGGTCAACGTTTCTCTAATCTCTTTCTCTTAACAATCGGAGGTAACTCAAGCCCCTCTCCTTTGGAGTCACCTTCCTTCCCTTGCTAGGGAGACTCTATGGAGGGATGACCCCGGCGCCGGAAATAAAGCCTCATGTTTATTGCAAAAAAAAAAAAAAAAAAAAAAAATCGGAGGTAAGATTAGAGCAGGGAAGACTCTCCGGACATTGCTTCTAAATCCCAAGAGATAATCGATAAGTGGCCTTTCAGGAACCAGGACATCAGTTAGTGTTTTCGGAAACTCATTTTACTGCATGGACCAGCAAGCCTTTGTAATGTTTAACAAAGGACACAGTGAACAGGTGGGCATCTTGGCCTTTCCAGGCAGCCCTGCCTCTCCTGCTGGCTTCTCCATGACTGTGCCTGTCTTAGGTTGTCCCTCTGCTTATGAGCGATCTTACCCGTCATCAGCAATCAGCCCTCCTGAGAGCCAAACAGGGTGAAGGGAGATGTATTCATTGTAACATATTTGGGGTTGCATCATTTAGAAGTGACACCCTCTCCCCAGGAACAGCACCAGCACGGGCTCAGCTGAGTGACCAGAAGGGCAACGGCCTGCGGGGTGGGCGAGGCATGGCTCCATGCTGAAGGAGCACCCCCGTTCCCACGCTCTCGCTGGTCCAGGAGCAGGGTGTGCAGGAAGGGCAGCAGGGCCGCCTGTTCTGTGGGAGCCAGGGGAATTTCCCTGGGTCCAGGCTCAGGCTGTCTGGAAGCCCAGCAGCGCTCAGTGCAGACGAGCCTGGGGCTCTGGGGACGTCAGCCTCATGCTGCGCCCACCTCTGGCTCAGGCATGGTTTACCACGCTTCATAAATATCAAAACACACCACAGCTGCGAGCATTCCAGTGCGGACCCTGGAACGCTTCTTATTCAGTCACCATGCTCAGAGAGCTAGTTGGCTGCTTCAAAGTTACAGTTTTATAAAGTATCAATTACAGCACAGTTGCAGGCTGCAGTCCCTCGCTCTCCCACCCTGCCTCTCGCTCCCTCTCTTCCCTCTGTCTCTCTCTCCCTCCCCTCCCTGTCTCTCCCTCCCACCTCTTCCTCTTTCCCTCTCCTTCCCTCTGTCTCCCTCTTTTTCCCTGTCTCCTTCTCTCTCTCCTCTTTCTCACCCTCTCTCTCCCGTCTCTGTTTCTCCCCTCTTTCCCTCCCTCCCCCCTCTTTCTCTTTCCCTCTCTCTCCTCTGTCTCCCTCATTTTCCCTGTCTCCTTCTCTCTCTCCTCTTTCCACCCTCTCTCTCCCCTGTCTCTCTTTCTCCCCTCCCTCTCTCCCACCCCCTCTTTCTCTTTCCCTCTTTCTACTTCTCTCTGTCTCCCTCTTTTTCCCTGTATCCTTCTCTCTCTCCTCTTTCTGTCTCTCTCTTCTCTCTTCTCTCCCTCTCTTGCTGTCCCTGTCTTGCTCTTGTCTCCGTATAGTCTCTCTGCCTCTCTCCTCTCCTTCCTCCCTATCCCCCTCCCTCCCTGTCTCTCCTTCCTCCTCTCTTTCCCCTTCTCCCTCCTGCCCCTCTCTTCCGCTCTACAGAGGGTTGGGCATTGGGCCAGGAAGGTCTATCAAGAGCAGACGAGCAGCCGGGCATAGTGGCGCACGCCTGTAATCCAAGCAGCTCGGGAGGCGGAGGCAGGAGGATCACAAGTTCGAGACCAGAGGCAGTCTGCATAATTTAGCGAGACCCTGTCTCAAAAAGTAAAGAAATGGGCTGGGGGTACAGCTCAATGGTCCAGCCCTTGCAGAGCATGCAAGTGCAAGGCCCTGAGTTCAACCCCCAGTACCTAAAAAAAAAAAAAGAAGAAGAGCAGACGAGAGGCTGTCATGCAGAGTCTGGGCAGAGGTCCCTAACCTTTTTAGCACCAGGACTGGAAGGTTTTTCCACAGCTCAAGTGTGGAGCTGTGAGTGATGGGGAGCTGCTGTAAATAGAGATGGGGTTCCCTTGCTCACCCTCCGTTCACCTCCTGCTGTAGACCCCAGTCCCTCTTAGTCCTTCCAGTCCTGGCCCTGTGGTTGGAGACCCCTGGTCTAGAGGAGACCATCCAGACTTGGGAAGGAAGGGGGAGGACAGGATGGAGGAGGGAAGCCTCAGGGTAGGGAGTGTGAAGGGCGGAAGGACTCTGGGGCCACTTTCTGGGCCTGGGGGGGACCCACCTGGCAACCTGGGTCCCTGGAAAGTTCCTTGTCTTTCTGGCCTTCCTTTGCATTTCTTACAAAAATGCGTGGCTGGCAACCTGGTTTCCTGGGGCCGTCCTTACCAAGGGTGGCAAAATGGGCACTTGGGCAGCAGAGTAGTAGCAGCCCAGCCTTCTGGAGGCTGGAGGCTGAGATTGGGATGTCTCAGGGTGCCGCACCCCACAAAGAGCTGGGAGGGGCCGCCACAGCCTTCCTTCCGGGTCCCTGGCACGTCCCTGGCTTATGGCTGCCTGAGTCTCTAGAGCGTCTCCCTTGGTGGCACCCGTGTCCCCATGCCCCCTTTCCTAAGGACCCCGGTCACATGGGGTTAGCGCCCACCTAACAGGACCCCATTCAATCTGGGCCCCTCAGGACAGATCTATCTTCAGGCAAGGTCCAGAGCTCCCTGGATCTGCAGGGCACGGTTCCCCACCCCAATCAAGGGGTTCCCGCTGGGGCTTGAGTGTGGGCTGGTGAAGGAGAAACTGCTGGGGCTGGCAGGAGGGGCCTGAGAGAAAGAGTCGGCCTCGGGGCCTGAGGGCCCACAGCTCAGAGCCAGCCATGACCCTCTCCTCCCTGCCCCGCTGACGGCACACAGGCGACCGCAGTGAACTGGAGGCCTCACTCTGACCTCGGAGCTGCTGAGCAGGGACACAGTCACAGCCCCCCTGGACTCTGCAGGGCTCTGCCCTTCCAGACGAGTCTCTGGGCTGAAGGTCGGGACCCCCACCCGTCAGCCACACGGCGTCTGCTGCACTTGAACCCTGGAGAGAGCCTGTCCTTACTTCGCTCTAAAGGTGTGATTGATATGGGCACAGAGAGGAAGCCAGGCTGATGCCCCCACATAGGGTGGGCGTTGTTGTTAGGTGCCGTCGAGTCGGTATCCGACTCATAGTGACCCTCTGTACAACAGGGAAAACACTATTGTCAGCGCTTCTCTGCTGTTCATAGGGTTTTCAATGGTAGATTGATTTTTGGGAGGGGGCTGCCAGGTCCTTCTCCCAAGCCTACAGCACCTGGTGTTCCCAGGCAGTCTCCCATCCAAGTACTAACCAGGGCCGACCCTGCTTAGCTTCCGAGATCTGATGGGATCGGATGCCACAGGGCTATAATCTAGGAATTGTTGTTGTTGTTGTTAGGTGCCATCAAGTCTGTATCCGACTCATAGCAACTCTCATAGGGTTTTCAATGGCTGAGTGCTTCGGGATTGCCTTGGGAGTGGATTGCCAGGACCTTCTCCCATTTTTGCGGTGCTGGGAATTGAACTCAGGACCTCAGAGACTGCAGCATAGTGCTCTACCCACTGAGCTAAATCCCAGCACAATCTAGGAATTAGGAGTAGAGTATTTCTTCCCGGTGTTTCAGGAATGCTGCTCTGGGACCTTGGACCTCCAATTTGGGGCTTCAGTCAACAGAAAATGAGATGGTTGGTCAGAGGGTCCTGGGGAGGCCGAGTTTGTGAATCCCGGGCAGATCCACAGGTGGCCTCCACTGCCAGAGGGCAGAGCCACGCAGACCTGCAGCTGGGCCTGCCAGGAGCAGGTCAGGAATGCGGGGCAGTAGCCTCCTCCGGGGGAGCTGTCCGTAGCAGCACGGTGCTGACAAGGCGCTCTGCAGACCTTCCTGGCTGTCATCTGAGAGCTGCCAGCAGGTGGCAGCAAAGGCCTAGCTCTGGCCTGGAGAATTGACACAGACCGTCAGCATGTTAGGTCAGGCTGGGTTGAGTCCCAAAGGAAAGAAAGACTGTGCTGGCCTTCAAGAGCCATGGGGGAGGCCCGCCCCTGGCAGCAAGATGTGGAAGGACTCTGGGGAGAGGAGAAGACACTTTCCACGCTGACTCAGGGCAGACAGGGCCCAGGAACCCAGCCTTGGGAGCAGGAGAGCTGGGGCAGGGGGGCCTACTGGACAGACTTCAGAGGACAGAAGGTGTGGCCAGAGAGCCCCTGCAGGCAGCACCTCTGGACCCCGCGTGGCTGCAGTCGGGAAGAGCCAGTGCCGTCCAGTGCCGTCCACAGCCCCGTGCTCCCTGGCCTTCCCACCACACTCGCAGAACCCAGGAGGACGGCAGCTGGGCCTGTTTGGGCCACCATGACCGGCCGAGGCATAGGTCACTGCTTGAGGATCCATAACAACCCATGTGCACACAGGCTCAGGTAAAATTTGAGGCCGTTCACAGCCCATGCAACCTCCAAGGGTTGGAGCCCAGCCTGGCCACCTGCGCCCCTGTCCACCAGCAGACCCTGGAGCTGAAGCAATGGTAGGAGGCCAAAGAGAGCAAGGCCTCCCTGGGGCGCAGGGTCCTGCCTGGCAGTCAGCAGCCAATTAGAAGCTGCTGTGCCCATTGGCTGTCTCTTGGCAGCCACAGCAAAGCACTGAGTCCTGAGAGCTTAAACTGCAGAAATTTATTTTCTCAGAATCCTGGAGATTGAAGTCCAATATTAAGGGTGGGAGGGCCGGGTGCAGTGGCGCACGCCTGTAATCCCAGCAGCTTGGGAGGTGGAGGCAGAAGGATCGCAAGTTTGAGACCAGAGGCAGTCTGAGTAATTTAGTGAAACCCTGTCTCAAAAAGTAAAAAAATGGGCTGGAGGTGCAGCTCAGTGGTCCAGCACTTGCAGAGCATGCAGGAGCGAGGCCCTGGGTTCAACCCCTAGTACCATAAACACACACACACACACACACACACACACACACACACACACACACACACGAAGATTAAGGTGGGCCGAGCAGGTGCCTCTTTGGCTTGAAGGCATTGTCTTCTCCCCGGGTCACCACATGACCATCCTCCTGTGCCCCTGCCATGATCTTCTCTCCTCAAGACACCGTCAGGATCTGGGCACAATGGCGCAGGCCTTTAATCCCAGTGGCTCAGGAGGTGGAGGCAGGAAGGTCTCAAGTTCAAGGTCAGAGGCAGCCTGCATAAACTAATGAGACCCTGTCTCAAAATACAAAGTAAAGAATGGGCTGGGTGCATGCGTAAGGCCCTGGGTTCAACAACCCAGGACCAGGAAGAAAAGAAAGACATGGGTCAGAATAGGCTAGGGCTCCCCACGTGGCCTCAGTTTACCTCAATCACCTCTGCAAAGACTCCGTTTCCTCCAAATCTGGAGGTGCCAGGGTTAGGATTCAACATACGGATCTGGGGACACAACTCACTCCATAGCCAACACCAGGGCTTTGCTTAGGCACAGCTGGCTGTTTGAGACACTGAGAGCCACAGGGCACAGACCTCCAGGGCTGAGGAGCCTGGAGACAGCCATGTGTGGCTGGCGCTGGAGAAGCTGAGGGACTCGCCGGGGTGGCTCACTGCCCTGTTGGGCCCCCAGGCCCCGGGCCTGACTCAGGACCGAGGCTGGCAAGGAACCTGCACTTAGCCCCTCCTCAGGAAGAGGGTCTGAGGCTTGGGCTTTGTGCTGATTTAATCCAAACCTCACCACAGGCCTCTTCGTAAGCAAGAAGACATCGCCACGGAGAATTTTAAATCCTCATGATCATATCAAAACCAAATCTACGAGCCAGGCATGGTGACGCACGCGTGTAATCTCAGCGGCTCCAGAGGCAGAGGGAGGAGGATCACAAGTTCAAGACCAGAGGCAGTCTGCGTAACTTAGTGAGACCCTGTCTCAGAAAGTAAAAAAAAAAAAAAAAAAAATGGGCTGGGGGCACAGCTCAGTGGTCCAGCACTTGCAGAGCATGCAAGTGCAAGGCCCTGGGTTCAACCCCCAGTACTGAAAAAAAAAAAATAGGACTGCTGTGCTTGGCCCCTGGGAGGCTCTGGCCCAGGCCCCTGTAAGGGCACGGGCAGAGGGAAGGCTGCGTGGGTGGAAGGACAGTCACTCCAAGCCCTGTCCCTGGCGCCTTTCCACAGGCTGAGGCAGGGCGAGGCCCAGCACCACCAGCCACGGTGGGCGGTGGCCACGCACAGATCTGGAGCCGTCCGTGGCTTGGGTCCTGGCCATGACACGTCAGTCTCTGGGCTCTGCCTTCCTCACTTTGGGGTCCGCACAAGGATGGTGAAGACCACATGCGTGGGGCTTGCTAGACCAGTGGGCTGTCCCAGACCTCGGCCCCTTAGTGAACGGGGCGCAAAGCCTGCCCAGGTTAGAGAATGCGTGAGGAGCAGAAGGCGCCCTGGGCCTCTAGAGGGCACCCCTGGGTGGTAACCAGCCCGCAGAGGACTGGGAATGAACTGGTCTACAGAGGGCGCCCGTAAGCACTGAGCCTGTAGTGCCTGCCCACACGGAGCAGGACTGGCCTGTCACCTCAGTGTCCCACCCCATGCCCAACCCCTCTGTCCTTCTATCGAGGTCCACCACCAGGCTGGACACTACAGACGTGCAGCTTGGTTTCTGTGATAGGTGTGTCTGCACTTTAAGCCTTATTTGATTTTAGTTAATCTGACCATGAATGAACTAGCCACACGTGGCTGAGGCCTGCCACAGAGGCACTGTGGCAGCATTACAAGCCACGGAGGGGCCCCTGTGGCCAGCCCAGAGCTCTAGACCTCAGGAAGCACAGGCTGTGCTTCTCTCCAGAGCTCCCTGGTGCTTCTTGCTGGGGAGTCTAACTGGGCAGCTATGGAGTGAATTGTGTCCCCAGATCTGTATGTTGAATCCTAACCCTGGCACCTCCAGATTTAGAGGAAACAGAGTCTTTGCAGAGGTGATTGAGGTAAACTGAGGCCATGTGGCCTATGAATAGCAGAGAAGCACTGACATAGTGCTGGGCATGGCACAGTGTCAGGGTGTGTTTTGTTCTGTTGTACATTGGGTCACTATGAGTCAGACCTGACTTGATGGCACCTAATAACAATAACAAAGACTTAGAACTACTAACATTTTGTTCAAACAATATACACTTCCCACCACAAGCTTTCTGAAGCTCTGTGTTTTTGATAAGACTTTGTGATACACCTGCCACTAGAGAGCTGAGGCTGTCACATGTCACTCCTTCCCTGGACTTCCCTTCTGATAATTCCAGCTGTCCAGAATTTTTTCAGTTGAGGTTTGCCTATCATCCGTGAGCTTTGTTTTGTATATGCATATACAATATACAGTTCTTATTTCACTTCACTTCTATTTTGCGATGTTTCCTGACACAGAAATTGTGTATGACCGTTGTCATTGTCGTCACGGTTGTCATCCTCTGGGATTACGGAGTGGTGTAAGGCAGATCGCAGCTTTGGAACTGGTGCTGTTTGTTCTCTTCTTAGCCACTGTCTTTTTGTATAGAAAATCATCTAGAGAAGGAATGATGGTGTGTTCATTACACTGTCACACACACACACACGCACACACACACACACACACCCACGCGCGCACACACACGCACACGCACACACGCACACACGCGCACACACACACGCACACACGCACACACACACGCACACACACACGCACACACACACGCACACACACACGCACACACACACACACACACTTCCTCAGAAGAACATTTGGACTTTTAAAAATCTCCACCTGGATATAATAAGAAACAAAGTTGCTATCTGAGCCTGGATACAATAGTGTCCAAGCTTAAGAACTGATTGCAGATTGCACAGTTTACAGCTAATACAGTTGCAAAATCGCTCCTTTCAACAGCCTGTAAGTGTTAGCAACACTGTTGCTTTGGGGGTCAGTGAAGCAAAGGAAAGCGAGCGCCTCTGCCGGCTGCTCCCATAGGCTGTGATTGAAGAGAGAGAGATTTGGCAGTGTGTGCTTTAATCCCAAAGCTAGTTGTCTCCCTGAGCTTCCTGGCAGCCGCGGAGTTTGAAGATGCTGGAGACCTGGCTCTCCTCTAGGACCAGTGGACTCACGGCCTCAGGTCCTCTGCCTACCAGCAGAGGGAGCCTGAGAGCTGGGGCAGCACAGGTTGGGGGGCTGCCCGCCCCAGGAGAGGCCCAAGGATGCTGGTCAGAGCGGAGGTGGACCAGGACGCGGGCAATCCTGCCTCACTTGGGGCTGGGAGTCGCGTGGGGCCTGCTGTTGTCCCTCCCACCCTGACATGACCCTCGGACACCGCCTCCTCTCTCTGCACTCTGCTGGGAGGCCTGTGCTCTGGCAGGCTCCGCTGCTGCCTGGTGCTCTCCTCCCGGTTTCACCCGCCGTGTCCAGCAGCCGGGGCCCAAGGCGCATCTGCACAGGAGCCCTTTCTCCCAGGGCTTCCCTCGGCTGAGACCCACGCCCTCTCCACCTTCAGAGGCTGCATCCCTGAGGCCTCGCCTTTCTCCCTCCCAGGGGCGGAAGATGCTCCCAGCTGCGGTCCATCCACCTCCAGCCCCAAACGAAAGCCAGCGACAGGGAGCTCTGCAGCCACAGGTCACACGCCCAGGACTCTGCCTCTAGGGACACGGTTCCTGCCGTGCCCAGCCCTGGGGTCCTTCCTCAGTTCGTTCCCACACCAGTACCCGCTGCCTTCTAGCAGGGCTCGGTCCTCGGTGCCTAACCCAGCGGGCTGGGCTGGACATGGGAGAAGGAACCCGTGCATCCCTCTGCCTCGTGGGCCCTCCCTGCCCCAGCTGTGAGGACCCCAATATGTCCCCAGGCAAAACTCACATGGCTAGAAACGCAGAAGGCTCGACTCTCTCCAAAGCCAAAAACCAATACCCTATAAAGTCCTGCAGGCCCCATGGTGAAAATCTGCCAGGTGTCTGGTTTTATAGACCATTTCCTGGTTGTTCTTTCTTCTTCCTCCTCCCATTGCACTAAAATATATTCTCAGGCTCTTGGGGGGGGGGGGAGAGTGTATATATATGTAGCTGTTATTGTTGTTAGGTGCTATCGAGTCAGTATCCGACTCATAGTGACCCTCATAGAGTTTTCAATGGCTGTCTCGAGGTTGCCTTAGGAGTGGATTCCCAGGTCCTTCTCCCATTTTTGTGGTGTTGGGAATTGAACTCGGGACCTCAGAGACTGCAGAGTGGTGCTCTACCCACTGAGCTAAATCCCAGCCCAGTCTTTGGATCTGGCACTCTGGCCATCTTGGAAGTGCCAGGAACAAGGCATGCCAAGGAAGAGCTACAAAGCAAGGGCTTAGGGTGTCGTCAGGGAATGTCATGACTCCTGCTGTGGGTTGGTCTGGTCTCCCGGGACCTGGAGAGCAGACAGCGGTGGACTCCTCTGGCCTCCTGGTGCCTTTGTCCTCCTGCCCTCCTCTACAGCTCTGCTTTGCCCTCCTGGACGAGGAGAACTTTCTGGATGCACTGTCACCTTATGACTGGACACACTCCATCATCTTCACAGTCAGAGGGCAGCATGGCCTCCCGCTTTGCTCCCCAAACACCAAACCCAGTCGGTTTCCATGTCCTCCGAAAGAACTGAAGGGAAAGAAAGAAATCAGCCTATTGAAGTCCAGCAGACATGCATCATAAGGGGACATTTTTACAAACTCTCAGAAAGTGACCTCACCCAGGTAACCACCCACCAAGTCAAGAAAATATTATTAGCAGCTAGAAGACTACATCTGTGCCCCTTACCAACCACTGTCCTCCACCCTCCCCTGCAAGTCGCTTGGCAAAACTATAATTTATGTCACAGATTGGTTTTCCTGGTTTTGACCTTATATAAATTAAATCACACAGCATGTATTTATCTTGTATCTAGCTTCTTTATACAACATCATCCGGTGGAACCAATCTATGCTATAGTTTGTAACAACAGTTCTTTCTTAATTTACTACAGCATTTCATTGCGTGACTGTAACACTATCTTTCCACTCTCACGCAGATGGTCTTGTTGGGGCTGATACATGTCTTCTGCTACACATGTGCACACCTTTTTCCTGGGAGTGGAACTGTTGACATAGGGCAGCCATGCTAGACATTATACGTCGGACAGATAAGATTCTCTGTACCACTGATTAGAATTTCTAAATGGCATTTTGTCCATTTGGTGAGATGCTATTCTCATATTTCCCACTAATTCTTTGACATAGCTCTTTAGATCTTTGAAGTTGTTTTTTTTTTTTTTTTTTTTTTTTGCGGTCCTGGGGGTTGAACCCAGGGCCTGGTGCCTGCATGCTCTGCAATTGCTGGACCACTGAGCTGCACTCCCAGCCCATTTTTTTTACTTTTTGAGACAGGGTCTCGCTAAATTATGCAAACTGCCTCTGGTCTCGAACTTGAGATCCTCCTGCCTTTGCCTCCCGGACCGCTGGGATTACAGGCATGCGCCACCGCACCTGGTTCCAATTTATTTCTTAGCTTAATAAGAATAAATGCTTTGGGAGAACTCCAGGCGACTCTGACTAGTACTCGGGCTTAAAGAGCTGTTGTTAGGTGCCGTCGAGTCTGGTCCGACTCATAGTGACCCACATAAGATTTTCAACGGCTGATTATTTCGCGAGTGGACTGCCACGTCCTTCTCCCATTTTTGTGGTGCTGGGGATTGAACCCAGGTCCTCGGAGAGTGGGGAGCAGCACTCTACCAAACGAGCTAAACCCCAGCTGAGGATACAACGATCTTCCCATTAACCTTGTACTTTCTTTGCCAAAATATTTAAAGGAAAGAATTGTGCGGCTACTACTATTCAAACATTTCTTCTTACATTGCCAAATACCTGCTGGATTAAGACATGTGTGGGCTCATTTTTCCTGAGATGCAAACTCCTAGAACAAGCATGCTTATTTTTTTCCAAATTTCCTCTTAGTATCACCCAGCACCTACGTGAAATTGGGAATATGCCTTCTGAACCAAGCATGTTGGTCTACACTTGTAATTCCTGCACTCGGGAGGCTGAGGCTGGAGAATGGAGGCAAGTTCAAGGACAGCTTGGGCTACAGAGTGAGATTCTGTCTCAAAAAGCAACTTCACTTAGGTCCCATTTGTTTTCATGATCTATACGTCTAATGAGACCCATTAAGTTGTACATTAAAAATTACCAATAAAAAATAAAGAAACCTTAAATACAAACACAGGTACATATGTACACACATAAAAGTATTTTAAAAAGTAGAATTAAGATGTGTTTAAAGTATAAAATATGCACTGGAATTTAAAGTTTTGGTACCCAAAAAAAGGGTTAAAATATCTCAATTTTTGTTGTTTTGTTTTGGATTCAGGGTCTTACGATGTATCCCAAGCAAGACTCAAACTTGTGATCCTCCTACCTCAGCCTCTCAGGTGCTGAGATGATAGGCATTCACCAGCAGACCTAACTCAGCAGTTTTTTTAAAATATTGATTATTGCTGGGCACAGTTGCGCAAGACTGTAATCCCAGTGGCTCCGGAGGCGGAGGTAGGAGGATCGCAAGTTTGAGACCAGAGGCAGTCTGCAAAATTTAGTGAGACCCTGTCTCAAAAAAAGTAAAAAATGGGCTGGGGGTGCAGCTCAGTGGTCCAGCACTTGCAGAGCATGCAAGCGCGAGGTCTGGGTTCAATCCCCAGTATCACACACACACAAATATATCATACACACACACACACACACACACACACACACACACACACAGAGAGAGAGAGAGAGAGAGAGAGAGAGAGAGAGATTACTAGTAGCAGGCACAATATTTTGGATATACTGGTTAAATTATTACAAAATGACTAATAAATATTCTTGTTGTTGTTGTTAGGTGCTGTCGAGTCGGTATCCGACTCATAGCGACCCTCTGTACAACAGGGGAAAC
>VMDO01028103.1:0-24381 GCA_007922755.1 Pedetes capensis
AAAAGAAAAGAGGAAGGAAGGAAGGAATGGAAAGGGAAGGGAAGGAAGGAAGGAAAGAAAGATAAAGGGAGAAAGAGAAAGAAAGGAAAAAAGAAAGGAAGGAAGGAAGGAAAAAGAAAAGAAAAGAAAGACTTCAGGCACTGGGAAATAGTAAGTTTGGAAGAAGTCCATGGTAGGATATTAAGCAAAACCGAGGGAGCTGGGAAGGGAGAAAGATGGAAGAAAGGAAGGGGGGAGGTGACGAAGGTTATCTTCTCAGAAACTCAGTCTGCGGCTCTTTCTCTGTCGCGTTCCCCATTTCAGTCGAATTTGCATTCCTCTTTCCCCTCTGCTTCTTCCGAATGTAGAACTAAATAGAGCGTACATCTGCAGTCTAAAGTTAAGTACATTTGGGTGTCTAAATCTTGTCCTACATATCTGGCCAAATTATATAATTACAGCGAAGCTGTAGTAGCAACAGTAATAGACATTTTTAAGCATATACCTGGCACCAAGTTAAAAGGTTTCCTGAAGTTTTTTAAATTGAATTTCTCCCCAAACCTGGTCATTATTCCCAGTCCCAAGTTTACAGATGACATACTCGGTATAGGAAGGTGTCTTACGTATCTTGCTCAGGATTCACTCAGAACTTTCTTAGTTTTCTCTTCTCGAGGTCTATTCCTGTTCCTCTGCTTCCTGTTAACACCTGGCTTCCAGCTGAATGAAGAAATGGATCAGTGAGTTTCCAGGAAAGCAATTCTTGGTGACCGCCCTTATGCCTACCTCTCACCCTTACCTGTGTGTCTGACATGCCTGGGCAGACATAAAGCCTGAGTCCATCCACCCAGTGCTGTCTTCCCAGAGTCTGAGTCCTCATCACACAATGCATAGGACGTTGGGAGGAAAGATTCAGCTCAGCATGTGAGGTGGCTTTGGCTGTGGTCCATGCCGTCCAGACCCTGGGGTTTCCTTGGTTCCCATCTGCGTTCCAACCCCAGTGTTTGTGGCTTTCGGTGAATCCAGGCACCCTTGAGATCCTTTCCTAACGGGGTCTTTTCCAACATAATCAGAAGACAACTGAGAGCTTAGTTCTCACGTCCAGAGCATCCTCCATCTTCTCAGCAAGAGGGCTTCACTCTTAAGTCTGGTTCCGTGACATCACTTGCCCATTTCTTTGTTGCACCCATATAAATCCTGCCCATTTGTCAACTTCTAGTTCAAATCTTCTCATGATGACTTTCCTAATGACTGGTCCACATGGACCTTTTGTTACCATAATTTATTTTACCCAAGTGTCCTAAACCCGATACGTCTGTCAGGTTGTCAAGGCTTGTGTGTTGCTGTGATGCTGAAAGCTATCTCAGATATCAGCAGGGCCATCTGTGGTGGAGAAGTTTCACCTCAGCTTCCAGACTGAGACAGAACAGGAGAAGGACCTGGCAGTCCGCTCCTGAAACAATTAGCCATGGAAAACTCTATGAATATCACAGAAGCACAGTCAAATATAGTGCCTGAAATGAGCCCTCCAGGCTGGAAGGTATTCAGAAGATGACTGGGGAAGAGTTCCTTCTTCAAAAGAGAGTCAATCTTTTTTTTTTTTTTTTTTTTTTTTTTTTTTTTACTTTTTGAGACAGGGTCTCGCTAAGTTACGCAGATTGCCTCTGGTCTCGAACTTGTGATCCTCCTGCCTCCACCTCCCAAGCTGCTGGGATTACAGGCGTGTGCCACTGCGCCCAGAAAGAGAGTCAGTCTTAATGACGAGCATGGAATAAAGCCCCTGGGACCACCATTTACTGATGTGGCACGACTCAAAATGAGAAGAAACATACTGTCTGCAACAATGGCCTCAAACATAAAAAAATCATGTGCCTGGCACAGTGCCAGGTAGTGTTTTGCTCTGTTATACATAGGGTCACTATGAGTCGAATCCAATTTGAGGGCACCTAACAAACAAACAAGTGCCCTAAAGCATTATGTGTCGACGCTCTGCCTCTTTTACTCCCCAGTGCACCCATTTTTGAAATCATTGATCCATCTACTTATTCAACAATATTATTATGTGGCAGAACTCTACTGGGTTCTAGTGACAAGTTGGAAAGCACACACTTTAAACATGTGACATTTATTTCCAAAGAGGAAGTAAGCACACTATGGGAAACTGTGATGGGAACTCTGACCTTATCTGGTGACATCAAGAAATCCATGAGGATGTGAACCCTCTGAAATATAGGAGAGTTCTGTGCCTATTTGAATTTTTCTGAGGCAGAAGTCTGTAGTTGACATTGGATCCTTTAAGAGGCCTATGACTGCCAGGATATGAGGAACCGAAACCTCAGGGGTACACACTGCTCTATCTTTCTAATTAGTGAGATCTCTTGGAGTTAGGGAACCAAGCCTTATAATTCTTGTCTATTGCCCAGATGACCTCCTCCAACATCCACCAGTGCTAAGCACATAGTAGGACTTCAATACATTCTTACCAATTACTGAGACTCTGAGAAATGAAAACTTTGCTTTGAAATATAGGTCAAGTTTCTCCTTACAGTCATACGGTTTTTTCTGTGAGTCAAATGTAATTATCATGAATGTTGTTCAAAATCCTGCTCTTGAGAACTGTGTTGCCTGCGATAGAAGCCTGGCGGGGAGACATGAGGATCGTTTTTTAGCATTTGATCATAAGTGGGGTCTGAAAGGCGCACGTTTCAATGCCTGCTGACCCTCCTTCCGGATGGCAGGCTGTTGCTACCCTAGCCCTCTGTGAGCTGCTCCAGGTGAGTAGCAAGTACTAGTGTCGTAATTTCAACCTTGCCTCAGTAGGTAGCCAGCCCCGTGCCTTCTGTCTGCCAGCAAGCTGGGGAGAATACAAAATGCCTTTTCTCATTCATAATGATTGCTATCAGACCTCTGGGAGATCTGATTGAAAAACTGAGTCCTTCTAGCCAGGCTGGGAATCTGGAAATTAGCTTTTTATAGTTTTGAGAAGCCTTGGAATGAAAGAAGATGTTAGGAGAACAAGTGGCAACCAGGTCAGAATCAATATTTATTGGCTTATTAAAGGAGAGGAGACATTGAGAACAGTGTCTCTCCACACATGGGGGCCGAGGAATTCATATTCCTCTGTATGCCAACTGCTGCCGGCGTGCGAATCCCAACTGTTAGGGTCAAGGACTCTCATTTCTCTTGTATTTACAATCTTTGAAATTTTCATTTAACATGCCACAGGGCATGCGTGTTAGCCATTCGGGTATTAATATGGCAATTATTACACTAGAAGTGATCTCTAGTTTTTGTTTCATCTCTGCCTTCACCCCACCTTTCCCCTGCATGCTCATCTTTTCTTTCTTTTAGCATTTATCTCTGTGGGGGAGATGCAGTTAGGATTTTAATCTTCAAAGACAATCTGCCTCTGTGTTGCAGAAGTTACCAATGGGCTCTTGAGTCAGTCTCTCACACTGTTAAGGCACCCAGATGTGTGGACACACAGGGTTCTAATAAGAGTGGGTTCCCGTGGAGTGTGAGGACTCCTGGGGGCTGCCTTCCCACCCATCCCTCTCCTTTCGTCCTTCCTCCCATCCCCAGTGAAAATCTCCTTCGTTACTGCTGATCCTAGAGATTTCTCCTGTAAGACTTTCTGCTCTGGATCAAAGCGCTCTCTTGGGGAGAGAGGGGTTAAGTAGTGAACCTTACATGAGCCGTAGCACACTTGATTAATTCATGCAATTCAAACATTCACAACAACTTACATCGAGAAGACAGTCTGTACCTGACACTGTGCTCTACGTGCTTTATATAAATCAACGCATATCATTTTCTCCAAAACCTTGAATAGTAGCCTCCCTTATTACATCAATTTCATAGTTGGCTCACAAACTCTTTCTGAAGACTATTTAGGTGACCAGCAGCATGAACAGAGTTTGATATCAGTCTCATCTGGCTTCAAATTTTAGGCCTTTTTAAAATGAAATCAAACCACCATCACTCTATAAAAAATACTTGTTGTTGTTGTTGTTAGGTACCATCGAATTGATATCCGACTCATAGCGACCCTCTGTACAACAGGGGAAACACTATTGTCAGTGCTTCTCTGCTGTTCATAGGGTTTTCAATGGCAGATTGATTTTCGGGAGGGGGTTGCCAAGTCCTTCTCCCAAGCCTGTAGCACCTGGTGTTCCTGGCGGTCTCCCATCCAGGTACTAACCAGGCCCGACCCTGCTTAGCTTCGGAGATCTGACGGGGTCGGATTCCACAGGGCTATGGCTGCAGGCTAAACAATACTTAGATAACTATATTAGTCCCTTTATGATCTACTCCTTCCCAAATTTATATTAGAGCAGATTATTATAGACTATAATACTTGGATATTATTGAGGAATAAGGGAGGAGAGATTCAGTCATTTAGTAATATTGAGTGCCTACTGTGTGCCAGGGGGCTGGGATTTAGCTCAGGTGGTAGAGGGACACTGTGCAGTCTCTGAGGTCTCAAGTTCAATTCCCAGCACCACAAAAATGGGAGAAGGACTTGGCAATCCACTCCCAAGGCAATCCCTAAACAATCAGCCATTGGAAATCCTATGAGGGTCACTAGGAGTCAGACATGACTCACGGCACCTAACAACAACAACAACTGTATGCTAGGGAATTTTCTAGCTGCTAGGGACATAGCAGTCAACAAAACAAAGATCCAAAGTCTCAGTAGAGCTTGCATTCTAGTGAGGCTAAATAGGCTAAATAGTGTATGCACATATAATAAATATATCATAAATTAGAAGGATGCTAATCTATGAGAAAAAATGAACCAGAGATTGGCAATGGAGCAAAGGGGATGGATGGATTATAATTATGAATTAGAAGTGGGAGACCACGCTGCTCCCCCATGAGAAGGTAACAGCTGAGCAGTACATGAAGAAAACATAGGAACAAGGCATGACAGTGTTCTAGGCAAAGGGAATAATTGGTACCAGCCCCAAAGGCAACTGCAAGGAGGCCAATGGTATAGGTGGTCAGAGCTGAGTGAGCAAAGGAGAAGGGAAAACCGAAGATGAGTCAGTGAGTAAATGGTGGAGGGGCAACTTACACAGCTGTTTATAGTGACAGACAGTATTTTGGTTTCCAGTCTGAGATGGGAGAAGGATGTGGCAATCCACTCCCCAAAACAATCCTGAAACAATCAGCCATTGAAAACCCTATGAGGGTCGCTGTGAGTCAGACATGACTCAAAGGCACCTAACAACAACAACAACAATCTGGGAGAGATGGGAGCTCGCTGCAGGACTTTAAGCAGAGAAGTGACCTTATCTGAATTACCTCATTATAGGGTCACCATAGTCTAACAGAGAGTGAAGATGGAAATAGAAGAGCCTGTTGAGGCGATTGCAGTCACTCAGTTGAGACTGATATTAATGCAGATCAACATGGCTGTGCTGGAGGTGGTGAGAAGTAATTTTATTCTCCATATATTTTGAAGGGAAAACCAATGGTGTTTGTTAACTGATTCCATATGGGGATCAGGGAAAGAGGATTCAACCATAAGCCCATGATTTTTGGCTGAACATCTGGAAGGATAAAGAGGCCCTTACAGAGATGGTACACATTTAAGTGGGGCCATCAAAAGTTCAATTGCAGTTTTTAAAAAATCTATATTTTTGTTGCTATCCAAATATTAATAGACAATTGAATATCTGGGTCTAGAGTTCAGGGTAGATATCTCAACTGGCAATAAAAACAACTGGGGGTCATTTGTGTGTGCGTGCGTGTGCGTGTGTAACATTTAGAATAAAGTAAAGATATAGATTAAAAAAATTCAGGGATGAAGGCTTGGAGCACACCCAAAATAAGTAGTTAAAGGAAGATTGGAGAGACAGAGAAGAAATCAAAGGATGGTGGGGAAGTAGGACCAAGAGTCTTGTGTGACGGAAGCTAAGTGGAGAAATTGTTCAAAGGAGGAGCAGGTGCTGATGGGTGGGTCTTAGCTCAGTGCCTTCTATCCTAAAATAGGAGAAAAGGGCACTGTGGTATAGACAGACAGGGCAGTGAGAGCTTGTGGAATTTCCCACTGAATGAGTGGCTTCCATCTACTGGTGCGGGAAGCAAAGTTACCAGATGAGGATGAATAGGAGGAAGGAAGTGATAGAACTTTGAGGAGATATGAGAGAGCTGTCTAGATGAGCAGAGAGTCAATAGAGTAGTCACCTAGAATGACTTTGGGGCAGCATTTCGGGCTCACTTGAGATTAGAGATTATTGAAATGAAAACAGTCAGCAAGTAAGGATTAATGAAGAAAACATCACGTGGCCATTCCAGCCTGTCCTAAACACCTTCTAACTATAAAGCTCCTGGGAACTTGGGAGCAAGAGACATGAGGAAGAGGTGGTGGACCACAATCAAGATTTTCTCACCTCAGAGTTATCTTCAGAGCTGGTGGTAGACACACGTGCATAAGCACCATTCCATAAACCTTCATCCTCAAAAGTCCTGTTTTGGCCATCCCCATTCTTATCTGAAATCCCAGCATTTAGTTCAGTTGGTAGAGCACCACTCTGCAGTCTCTGAGGTCCCGAGTTCGATCTCCAGCTCCGCAAAAATGGGAGAAGGATGTGGCAACCCACACCCGAGGCAATCCTGAAACAATCTGCCATTGAAAACCCTGTGAGGGTCGCTATGAGTTGGATAATATGAGTCGGATAAGACTCGATGGCACCTAACAACAACAACCACAATAATTCTTACCTGGCCAGGTGGAGTCTTTTGTGGGCATAACTCAAGTGCTCCCTTTGAGAACCCAGACCAACTGGCCACTTTTGGCTTAATCTGTTTGAAAAAGATTCCAAAAACTTCTGTGGATTCTCTTGGCCAACCCCAATCTTTGTGTCTCCCTATATTGGTATCATAGAATGCTAGCGGCATCATAGGATGTTAAAACTAGAAGGCTCTAAGCAAATGTCTGGCCTCTTCTTGAGACAACAGAAGCCCAGGGAAGAGAAGTGATTTATATAAAGCCATCTTATTTGGAATAGAAGTAGAGCTGGTACCCAGATTTGAGCCTCCTGCCCACTGTTCCTTCTGGCACATGTCTCAGCTAGTTTCTTGGACTCGGGACAACTGCAAAACTTCTCACGATTGTGAAGTGAAAGTGATTCCTGCAATGAATTTTGCAGTGTCACTTCATTCCAGACACATAGGCCGTGCCAATATGAAATTAATTTCGTTTGATTGCCAATGCTTTAATAATGAGCGATTTAAATAATGACACCTTGAGAGCACTGGCAGAGATGGCAGCTTTTCATTTCATCACAAACCGGGGGACGATAGTGTGAATTTTCAGATTCCTCAAAGTCTTCTCCTCCTTTCTGTACTGTGTCATATTCAAAGGCGACCTCCTAAAGCTAAGGCTTGTACTTCTCTGATGTCCGATGCCCACTTATATGAGGTCAGCAGTGTGAACGCCAGACCTTCCATTAGGCTGATTATTATTAAATGTGAAAATAGGACTGTCGCATATTACCCATTATGGGATAACTTTAATTGCCCAATAATAATGGCCGCTGCATGGTAAAGGACAATAGAGAGAAAGGATCATGGGGACAAGTGAGGAAAAACACGCCTGCTTAGTCTCCCATAATTATGTCGTTCATCTACATCATTGCCATGAAGGGATTAACATTTTCTGTGATGTGTTTTTTCTTCAGTCCGTAGGAGCAATTTAATTGCTTCAACGAGTTGGGGTTTGTGTGGGTTGAATCATGGAAGAATGAAGCAGTGGGTTGTTCCCTGAATGTTATGGCCTATTATCTGATGGGACTCTACTGCACTAATGATCACTCTGAGGTGAGCCACGGACAGGTCCACTTGGATGCAAAATTTCCAGAGAAGTGTGGCTGAGAAAGTTGAATCAGAATGAATGAACACAATTTTATTGGCTAGTGTAGACACTGGAAACACTAGTGATGATTTGGTCTCAAGTGGTTTATCAAGTATGGGGAGGGAATGCTCACACTATTTTATTTTCTAGAGGATGCATCGTTGTTAGAACAGTACTCTTCTTCTAGCTTTTTCATGAACCTGGAGCTCTTACAGTGAGATGTGTTGTTGTTGTTGTTGTTGTTGTTGTTGTTGTTGTTAGGTGCCGTGGAGTTGGTATCCGACTCGTAGCAACCTTCATAGGGTTTTCAATGGTTGACTATTTTGGGATTGCCTTGGGAGTGGATTGCCAGGTCCTTCTCCCATTTTTGCGGTGCTTGGAATTGACCTTGGGACCTCAGAGACTGCAGTGCAGCGCTCTACCAACTGAGCTAAATCCCAGCCCTTCTGACTCATAGTGACCCTCATAGGGTTTTCAATGGCTGACTGTTTTGGGATTGCCTTGGGAGTGGATTGCCAGGCCCTTCTCCCATTTTAGCGGTGCTGGGAATTGAACTCGGGACCTCAGAGACTGCAACGCAGCACTCTACCAACTGAGATGTGTGTGGGATGTATATGCATGCACATGGGCATTGGCTGGTTTGGTGGGGAGAGACTGACATAAAGGAAAGGCAGTCATTTGCACTACCATGTCATATTAAGAAATGCAACTCTTAGATTGTGGGGTGGAAGTTGAAGCTAATTGTTTTTCTATCCATAACCCCTGAGGGGGTTTTATAAGATAGATCACAATAGATCTCTGAAGTACTTGAAAGGTATGTTTGGGGAATCTATTAATGCCACCAGAGCACATTGTTTTTCTTTTCGTTCTCATACCACATGCCTAAGAAAATGGCTAAGAATAATGGCTGCTTCATCGATGTTTTCGGTTCAAACATTCTGTATCCGAGTCCAAGTTCTTTCTCCAAACCACGTCATCTTTTCTGACATTGTGTAAAATCTTTAGCATAGACATCACTGTGCTCCTTATGAGTTCTTGGCGAATCCTTGGATGTAGTGATGATGTTCACTGTAAATGGAATATTGTGCAGTATTTCTCCAAATCTCTCTGACATGATGAAATAGCTAATAAATTAGTGTTAGCAAAGCATTTCATATGGAACGGTAGGTGTTGGGCAAGGAAAATGGGCTTCAGTTCTAATTTATGCCAAGGAGTAACTTGGGGTCCTGTTAGGGAAGATGATGTGTTCTTCTGGGCCACATGGGACTATCTACTAGATTCTTTTACCAGCTATGAGATCTTCCAAAATTCTATTCTATTCTATTCTATTCTATTCTATTCTATTCTTTTCTTTTCCTTTCCTTTCCTCTCTTTTCCTCTCCTCTCCTCTCCTCTCCTCTCCTCTCCTCTCTTCTTCTTCTCTCTCTCTTTTCTTTCTTTTCTTTCTTTTTTTCTCTTTTCTGTACTTAGGGATTGAACCCAGGACCTCACACTTACTGTGCAAGTAAGTGCTCTACCACTGAGCTGCACCCCAAGCCCATTTTTTATTTTTTATCTTGAGGCAGGGCCTTCCTAAGTTACACAGGCTGCCTCAGGCCTCAAACCTGTGGTCCTCCTGCCTCTATCTCCTGAGTCACTGAGTCTACCGGCATGAGCCACCACATCTGATGATCTTCCAGAATTCTTGATTGATTTTAGTAGGAGGACTTGACAAGGAGGAGGGATAATCTTTCTCATGTAAATGGCCATCTTTTAGCCTTGACAGATATCAATAGTAACAAGAAAGATTACTAATTAGTGCTTAAAAAGGCTTTATGCCAATGTGGAAGCAGAGAAGCTCTTTAATTTTCTGTCTGTTCAGTTTGTCATTCCAGTAGCTGCTCAGAGGTCTGGGTCTTTGTGCTTTAATGGCTGCAGTGGTATATGTGGGTCTTTCCTTTTTGGGGAATTTAATCCTTATATCTTAGAGAAATGAATTTACAAAAAAACAATTGGAGTCCTTTTGAAGCAGCAGTGAGACAAATGAGCATGCTCATTTGAATATAAAAGTATCACTTCATTACTAATTAATTCGAACCGCAATTTTGTTCAACAATTGTGCTAGGTGTTACAAATAAAGAAGGATAACTATGACAGGCCTTTGCACACAAGGAATTTATAGTCTGGAGAGAAAAGTAGGCATTGCATATATGGTATTTTTATTATTTTGATAGAAGGCAAAAATAAGTGGTGGAACAGGTGTGTAAGGAAGGAAATGCAAATGATGTACTAGCTAAATTTTAATTGAGTGCCTACAGGTCCGTTGCTTTGGAAATGGTGGTCCAGTTGCTGAATTGACAAGTCAACTTACTGTTTTAAGGCAAGAAAGGGGCACAGTCATAACTGCAGTGGGCATTCATAAAAGAAACATTGGGGGTTATCAGAGAAGACTTTATCACTGAGGAAAGACTGGAGTCAACTCACCAACTCTGGCATTCTCATAGGTGAAGATAGTGGAATAAGGGGCATTTCAAGCAGAGTTCAGGAAACAACAGCATATTCTGGGCTCAGTGTCTGTGATTCCTACAAGGATATCCCTGACATGCTGAGGGAGCTTGGAAAAATGTAAAGAGTAGGTAGGTTCCTGGGGTCCTCAAAAAGAGTAGATACTTTCTCCAGCATTCCTGTTACTCAGCCAGGTCTCTGCACCCTCCAAAGGAGGGAAAGTGAGAAGACTGAGGGGAGAAGGGTCAGATCTGAAGAGCCGTGGGTGAGAGGCTGAAGCTTTTGGTAAAGGACTGGCTATTTTCTGCTCTTCCTGGAGGCCACTCTGGGGCCATTTTCCTGAGCAGTCATGATGGGCTGACCAAAGTAGTTTTAATCCGGGGAAGGAAAAGGACATTGTCCAAGCCCTGGGAAGCTTGGGGACACTCAGGGGCACCCTCACTTGCTTCATCAAATGGGTATTAGGGAGATTCAGCCCCTTGAGGCCTCCCCATTTTGTTGCTAAGGCTCTGAGCTTCTTCCTTAGCCATTGACCCTCAGTAAGTTTCCTCAGGACCTCAAACACTACCCTTAGGGTCATTGTCAGCCACACAGGGCACCCAGGAAAGAAGTGAAAAGTTGGGCCAGCCCAGGGTTTTCTAATGCCCAGACAGTAGTGGGCATGGTGTCTCATATTGTTATTGTTGTTAGGTGCCGTTGAGTCCAATCCGACTCATAGTGACCCTAGGTACAGAAGATCGAAACACTTCCTGAATCTGTGCCAGGCAAACGATCTTATTTATGTTTAAGTCCATTGTTGCAGACACTGTGTCAATCCATCTGGTGGAGGGTTTTCATCTTTTGCATTGACCTGCCACTCTCCCAAACATGATTTCTTTCTCCAGGGATTGATCTCTCCTGACTACATGTCTGAAATATGTAAGACGCAGTCAGCCATTCTTGCTTCCAAGGAGCACTCTGGTTGCACTTCTTTTAGGATGGATCTGTTGGTTCTTTTGGCAGTCCATGGTATATTCAATATTCATCTCCAGCACCATAGTTCAAAAGCACCAATTCTTTTTCTGTCTCCCTTGTTTAATGTTCAGCTTTCACAACCATATGATGCCACTTAAAATACCATGGCGTGAGTCAGACGCACCTTCGTCTTCAATGTGACATCTTTACTTTTCAATACTCTGAAGAGGTCTTTTGCCACAGCTTTTCCCATATTAGTTCCATCATATTCTCTTTCTCCCTCTCTAGCCTCACTCCCCAACCTCTTTCTCTGCCTCCATCACTGCTCTTTCTAACAGCACACACACAGTCATGTAGAGGCACCCCCATCCCTAACACAATGAATGTTGCTGTCAGTTCAGATAAGAGCACCCGCTGGATAGAAAGGCAATATTTTCAGTCCTGGCAAACACGATCATAAGTTCAGTTTATTAATATTGCAACAGTTGCACTAAATGAGATCACTTGGCTAACAAAACATTTATCAACAAAACGCTGCCACCTACTGAAGTTTTGCAAACAGCCCAGATGATTGGATAAGATCACAAATTCACTCTGTCACGAGCTTATGGTCTTTTCTGAAATCGTTCTGAAGCAAGAATGATAACCAGCCAAAGCAGACAAGACAGCCCTTTCACGCAGTCTGTTTAGAAAGTGTCAGGGTAGATCCTGCACAGTGACATCCAAACACAGACAGGGGCTGGGCGGGAGGCTTGATCTTTAGTTGATGATGGAATTTTCTAGCAGGGTTTGGGGAATGCTTCCGAAAAATCACAGGAGAGAACTGTGTCTAGAAGGAATTATTCTTTACAACCTGATTTGCAACATTGGTGTTCAGTGTGCAGTGAAGGCACATAAAAACTACTGGGTTTTCATTTTTATCTTCTCAAAAATACATATATTTGATTCCAAAAGGCATTGCATAAAACTTATGATGAAAAATAGCTGTTTTTCTATGTGGATCTATGGGTATGGAAATACACTTTCATTTAAAGACCCCTTAAACTGTGGAATCCACTTTCAAAAAGGACAATTAAGTTCTTTTTTGTGTTTATAAAGTTCGGACTACTTTAGTAAGTAGTATGAGAACTGATTTGTAATGCCTGGGATGGCTCAAGGGGCAGAATATGACAATGATGATTTATGTGTGATTTTCTTCCAAAGGTAATAGTGACTCTCCAAAAAATCTTAGGACATACTGCCAGGTGCAGTGGCGCATGCCTGTAATCCCAGTGGCTTGGGAGGCGGAGGCAGGAGGATCACAAATTTGAGACCAGAGGCAGTCTGCGTAATTTAGCGAGACCCTGTCTCAAAAAAAAGTAAAAGAATGGGCTGGGGGTACAGCTCAGTGGTCCAGCACTTGCAGAGCATGCAAGCACGAGGCCCTGGATTCAAACCCCAGTACCACAAACAGAAAAAAAAATCTTAGGACATAATATTGAAACGTTGATAAAACAGGACTCCAACTACCACCCCTCACCTTCCCAGTGCCATGTTGCAGCAAGCTGAGGTGGGCCAGGAAAGGAAAGAAAATGTGCAGGCGCTGCAGGAGAGCCAGGTGCCTGCTGCTCACTCTGTGTTGTTGTTGTTGTTAGGTGCTGTGAAGTCAATATCCGACTCATAGCGACCCTACATACAACAGGAGAAACACTATTGTCAGTGCTTCTCTGTTGTTACAGGGTTTTCAATGGCGGATTGATTTGGGGGAGTGGGTTGCTGGGTCCTTCTCCCTCACTCTGTGTTACAGAGGTGTAAAAAGATCACTTTCGCTACAAGACTATAAATTCTCAAGTGCAGGGCCTTGGCGCCTAGCGTCTGGGACAGGGCCTTGCATATGACAGGGATCAGTGATGTGAGGCATCGTAGATGTCAGTACGTCTGATATCTAGCTGGCAAGCCACACTGATTTCCAATAACTGATGTTCTATGTTCCTAGCATGAAAGAATTTTTAAGAACTGACTTTTCATTTTTCTGGAAATTTCTGTATTTCTTCAACAGCTGACAGTCGGGGTTTCCAGCTGAGTGATTTTCTGAGGGTGAACTCAGCCTTTCTTGTGTAAAAGCAGAGGGTAGGGAGGAGGGACCGTGGCACCTGTGTGTGTTGGGGATTAGGGTAGGACACCTCCTGGGCTGGGCTTCTCTTATGCATGCCCACCTGCTCTGTCAGTTTCCTAAATTTATACCACAAAGTGAGCTCAAGAGAGAGGAAATGGTGGGGTGGGAATGAAAGAGGAGGAACAAGCATGATGTCAGGCTTTGGATCAACTAAATATATACCAACAAATGGTGCAATGTACGGAGCATCAACTCTATGCCACACATCGTGAGGCAGTTTATCTATGCTAATTCTGTTTCACATAATCTCTCAAGGTACTAGACACTGTACCCATTTGACAGACAAGGAAACTGAGGCCCAGAAAGGTCCTATGATTTGGCCAAGTTCGTGCAGATGAAAAGTGGCAGAAAGAACCCAGACCCAAGCATATGTCTTTGGGCTTGAAAGACCCTGCCATTTTTATGGCTCCTTTGGGCACAGCCAGAATATTCTTTGCTTACTTGCGCAGAGAGGGTTAAACAGAAAGAGGGGCATAGAGGAAGTTCCTCTCTCTCTTCTACCCAGGGAAGTCGCACTTTTCTTGCACGTGGGAGGAAGAGTTCACAGTGTGCTAGTAAATGAGATCATGGGTAGGAAGCCCTTGGACCTCCTTAGAAGTAAGTGACTATAAAAAAATCCAAGCCATTTGTATTACTCTTGCAGGTGATGTGATTTCAAATGGACAGAGAGCACAGTTTGTCTTCTGTTCAAATTGGCATCCCTTCATGCCATTCTGGGAATTAGTTCAGAACTGACTACAGGAAACATAAATCCCCTTTGATACCCAGTACTATTTCCTAGCAGGCCATATTTTCCCAGGAGGTTCTTTCTCTGTAGTAGATAAAAGTTTGCCTGAATTGCATGTGATCTCATTTTATTTTCCTCTGCGGTAGGGACCAGCTTCTGTCCATCATTCGGGGCAAAGCAGGATCCTGTCCCCGGCACTTACATTCAAGGTGGTCCTTGTGGAACCCCACCTTTTCTGCTGAATCCTTCCATCACTTCTATTGTTATCGGGGGAATAATTCTCCTTCTCATTGAAAGGAAAAGCGCATTCTGAATATGTAACAATAACCTGCATGCAGCTCTCTGATTATAAATATCAAGGGTTATAAAAGCCCCATCAGTGCTACTGATCAAAGGCAGGAGGGACTCGCTGCTGAAGCAGCAGGTGACCTAGTGCAATTGGAATAAAGGGAAATGCTGAGTAGACATGGGGTCCCAGGAAACTCACATTAAAGATTTTTGTCTGATGTATTTGCAGCTGCGCTTATGAAAGGATTTAACTAAGAGCTAACAAAGCAGTTAGTTTTGCAATGCTACCTGATAATTAAAACCAAGTTTGAGATTTACTGATCAGTAATAATTCCTATCCTTAAACACTAGTAAAGCCAATATATGTTTGTAATAATAATCATTTTCAGCTCTGGAAAAGTAGAAGTCATTGAGAGTGTTAGCATTGACTTTTTTCTTAGGAAGATGTTATGAGCCTGGGAGAGATGTGGGTCAAAAAGAGAAATGCAGGAAGAGCTGGAGGCCAGTTTGTCAGTGGAGGGCATATGCTTGGACAATAAATTGCTTTTTGTTTATGATAGTAAATAATTCAGGCTCAAGAACCATTGGCCACTCAGATTGAATGTACCCGTTTTTGTCTCCTACACAGTAAATTTGTGGACATATCTAAAATGGGTGACATTTTTCTCCATTTTTTTAAACATCACTAGTGACATAGGGCCTGCAGCCATAGCACAGTGGTGTCTGATCCCATGAGACCTCAGAAGCTAAGCAAGGTCGGGCCTGGTTAGTCTTTGGATGGGAGACCTCCTGGGAACAGTAGACACTGTAGGCTTCGGAGAAGGACCTGGCAACCCACTCCCAAAAACCAATCTGCCATTGAAAACCCTATGAATAGCAGAGAAGCACTGACAATAGTGTTTTGCCTGTTGTACATAGGGTCACTATGAGTCGGACACCAACTTGAAGGCACCTAACAACAACAACAATAAGGGAGACAGGAAAAGAATTGATGGTTTTGAAATTATGGTGCTGGAGACAAATATTGAATATTCCATGGACTGCAAAATGGACTAACAAATCTGCCCTAGAAGAAGTGCAACCAGAGTGCTCTTTGGAAGCGAGGATGCCTAGACTGTGCCTACATATTTTGGACATGTAGTCAGGAGGAGGGCTAGGATTTAGCTCAGTTGGTAGAGTGCTGTGCTGCAGTCTCTGAGGTCCCATATTCAATTCCCAGCACCTCAAAAATGGGAGAAGGACCTGGCAATCCACTCCCAAGGCAATTCCGAAACGGTCAGCCATTGAAAACCCTATGAGGGTTGCTATGAGTTGGATATCGACTCGACGGCACCTAACAACAACAACAACAAGTCAGAAGGGACCAGTCCCTGGAGAAGGATATCATGTGTGGGAAAGTGCCAGGTCAACAAAAAAAAAAAAAAAAAGGAAGACCCTCAACTAGATGTATTGCCACAGTGTCTGCAACAATGGCTTAAACATAAAAAGGATCATGTGCCTGGCACAGAATCGGGCAGTATGACAGGGTTTTGCTAAGTTGCATAGGCTGCCTCTGGCCTCAAACCTGTGATCCTCCTGCCTCAGCCTCCCAAGTTTTTGGGATTACAGGTATGCATAAGCACACTTGGTGAGTAGCCACATCTTTAATGTATGTATTATTTTGGGTTGCACTGTTGAATACCAGTGTCTATTAGTAATGGTATATTTTACTCCTTAGTCACATTGCTATTACTGTAAATACCAGCCATTATGACATAAACACTCTTAGATCTGATAATCTTAATTTGTTGCTTTTGGAAAGCACTACCTTATTTCTTATGAGTGAAACTTGATTAAACCTATTTCCTGGTGATTGGAGAAAAACCATTGAGCTCTGTGTTGTTTCCCCGCTGCATCTTTTTGGATTCTTTCCTTGCCCTCTCCCACTTTGCTATGGACTGTAGGGAACCCTGTTTCCTAGGATTCTCCTGTCTTCTGGTTGCTAAGGAGATTCAACCAATGGGTGGCTCTGGCAGAAGATTGGCAGGTGGGATGAAGGAGAAGCCAGAATATCTCTACCTGTTTGTTTCTGCTTTGAGTGGCACAGCCAACAACAACCCTGCTTCCTTTGAGGTTTGGCTTACGCCAGCCATCTCTTCCTTTGGCCTTCTGGCTCAAGAAGTGACGATAACTTCCTGCTGTACCTGTCTCAGTCGCCTCACTGCCCCTTATTTGGCTTTGCTGTTCATCCATCGTCTATATAACTCTCTCCCTATATTAATTTCCCTGTGTTGGGTATGTGTAGAGTGAAGTTTCTCTTGCTGGTTAGACACTGATAAGGTGTCATATTGGATTAGCAGCCTCGTAGCCTGGTTTAACAGCTGCGATGGTTAATTGTAGGTATTGACTGAAGTAAGAAATATCTAGAGAGTTGGTAATGTGTTACCTTTGAGTATATCTCTTTAGGGTCTTTCCAGAGGAGACTGATCTGTGGATTCATAAAGACAATCAGGAAGATTGGCCTTGGTGCAGGATATGGTAGAAAAGGAGCCAAGGATTTCTGTACTCTCGCTTACTCTCTGTCTCAGTCTTTCTCTCTGTGTGTCTCTTTCTATCTGTCTCCTGAAGCTGGAACACTCTTCTCTTTTTGCCCCTGGGCATCAGAACCACAGGCTCCTGGCCTTGGGACTCTAGGACTTACCTTCTCAGCCCCCAGCTCTCGGGTCTTCAGCCTCCGACTGAGAGTTATACCATTTGTTTCCCTTGTTCTAAGGCCTTTAGACTCAGAGTGAGCCACGTTATAGGAATCTCAGCTCACAATGGCTTCTCCTGGAATTTCTCAGCTTCCATATCATAGGAGTCAGTTCTCCTAATAAATCCTCTCTCTTCTGTTGATCTACCTACCTACCTACTTACCTACCTGTCTACCTTCCTATTATCTATTCTATTGGTTTGCTCTGTGGGACTCTGGTTAATGCAACATCTTAGTGTTCATTATGTTCCAGTAATCTGACCTGACACCTCATATAGTTGTTGTTTTTGTTGTTCTTGTTCTTGTTATTATTCCTTATTGCATTATAGAACTTCCTTATTTCTCTGGGAGAGTATTTTTGAGGCAGAATGTCCAAAGATGTTCCTATTTTAAGAATCATGAATCTAACATGTTGCAAAATTTTAAACTCTGAAAGTCTAAAAAGATTCCAGACTCCCTGTCTTCCAAACTGAGGTCCACAAATGGCCACATGCATTTTCTTTTCTTTTCCTGTCTGTGACAATATTTTTCCTCATCAAGTGCAAAATGTGCACTCAATTCAGAGCACATTTTCCTCCCTATCAGAGCAACAGAAGCCTGTGGAGCATTGTTGGGCAGGTACAGGAGTGAGTATTCAGAAATAAAAGGAGAGAGGACCTTCACACCTGTACTTATTCACTGAAAGGTGAAGCTTTCCAAATAGTCAGACCAGGGAAAACTTGTGAATGAGCTCCACTGATGAAGACATAGTCCTTTAAATAGGAATAAAAAGGAGAAGAGCATTAGTAATATCAGCTGGGGGTCATATGGAATCATGGTTCATAAACAGTTTTGTTGTTGTTGTTAGGTGCCATCAAGTAGAGTTGAGCCATAGTGACTATGTACAACAGAATAAAACACTCCTGACACTGTGCCATGCCCAGTGCTATGTCAGTGCTATTCAAAGGGTTCTCAGTGGATGATTTTTGGGGCGAGTGGGTTGTCGGGTTCTTCTCTTAAGCCTATAGCACCTGGTGTTTTCAGGTGCCCTCCCATCCAAGTACTAACCAGTTCTGATCCTGCTTAGCTTCCAAGATCTAAGGGAGTCGGATGCCAGGGTGGTACGGCTGCAGACGTAAATAGCTTTAGTGACCCAAATACCAAGAGAAGATCCATACTGATTTGGAAACACACACACACACACACACCACCCTATAGAATGTGAATATTGCCTATTGTTATATAATTAATTTGGAATTAATTCATCATAATTCAGAAAAGGCATAAATACAAATGAATTCTAAATCTGTGTTCTTGATTCTTTCTGTCTTTGTGATAGCATCAGCCACAGTGTAAGGTTTTGGAGACAGGTCTGGATTTCCCAAGTATTGCATCTTTATACCTAGAAACAGGTCTCAGAGGATGTGGCTTTGGGGTTCATCTTAGTTATCCTGAGGCATAAGGTCAGTGAAAGAATCTGTTTCAGGCCAACATTGACCCAGCCTATGTCTTTTGACTTCAAGGTATGGATTTTCGGACACGGGCTTTGAGCTGGACTGACTGGATTTGAAACATTGCCCTCCTCTTTGCATCTGTGTGATCATGGACAAGTTGTTTCACTTCTCTCTGTTTCACTTTCTTCTTCTAAAAAATGTAAATAGTTACATCACGTTGTTGTTAGGTGCTGCCGAGTTGGTATCCGACTCATAACAACCCTACATACAACAGGTGAAACACTATTGTCAGTGCTTCTCTGCTGTTCATAGGGTTTTCAATGGCAGATTGATGTTTGGGAGTGGGTTTCCAGGTCCGTCTCCCAAGCCTACAGCACCTGGTGTTCCCAGGTGGTCTCCCTTCCAAGTACTAACCAGGCCCAACCCTGCTGAGCTTCCGAGATCTGACAGGATCGGATGCCACAGGGCTACGGCTGCAGGCATCATAGCATTGGTGAAATATGAAATCATGTAATACAACATCAGAAATGTTCAGCATTGTTCCCAGCAAAAAAATTCATATTCAGCAACAAGTGAGGTGGTGGTCAGTGGCGCTGGTGGAACTGCCCCTCGGGGTAGTCTCCATAGACTCGGCAGTCTCCTCTCCTTTGGTTTCTTTAGTTCAAAGACACTTGCCATGTTTTGCAGGCCTTGATAATCACAAGGTTTTCCTATGGCTTAGAGTGCAAACCAAGGATTCTCTGTGCATCTGATATAGCTACCAGGAGGTGAAGATTCCATGGCACATTAATGTCTCTCCTGGAAAAGTCCTAGTTTGAAATCTTTGTTTTAAACTCAGCGTTTCTGTCCAATATTCCAAAGCTCTTTCTTTACTGGCAATTTTAGGGTACCTGTGCTATTTATTCAACTTATTGTCTGTTAAGGTATTAAGCATTTCTGGCACCTTGGAAGGTGACCATGCATTTAGTGATTTGATGTAGAATTTAGCACAATTGGTCCCAAACTGCCAGGGAATCCCTACTTGGGAGAGCATTACTTCCACAAACCAGATAGCATGGTGCCTGCTCTTGCTTTTCTTGCTACCTGAGGACTGAATCCTATGGGCTACTTCCAGGTATTTGGGATTTATAAGATAGTTCATTCCATGACATTTTGTGACTGGGGAAATGATAAGTAGAAATATGGCCCTTGATGTTCAACACCTCATTGAGTTTGCATGTTGTTGTTGTTAGGTGCCATCAAGTCCTGTGAGTTGTGTCCGACTCAGCGATCCTCATAGGGTTTTCAATGGCAGATGGTTTCGGGATTGCCTTGGGAGTGGGTTGCCACGTCCTTCTCCCATTTTTGCGGTGCTGGGAATTGAACTCAGGACCTCAGAGACTGTAGAGCGGCACTCTACCAACTGAGCTAAATCCCAGCTGAGTTTGCATGAGGTCAGGGTAAATTCTCCAGAAGCTTCAAACAAGCTGTTCTTATCATATGCGAGGATCAGGGGAGCCAGAGACAGAATGTGAGAAAAGATGAGCAATCCCTTGGGAAGAAACTCTGGTGCTCGCTTTGCAGCGGTCCCAGGCAACCATCCCACCAGTGGGATGAGGGAGCGGAGCAGGCACGTTTCCATTTTATCCTCTTTTGCCTTTGTTGCTTGGCTCTTTTGAAACGCACTCGTTTCCTTACTGGCGCTTTCTCCTCTGGTCCTCCCAGGCTCTCTTTCCCTCTCCATAATCACGATTCCCAGTTCTAGCGATTAGTATCTCATTTCTATCATGCCAGCCTTCCCAGGACCTGCAGGCTGAGTAGTTACCTCAGCCTTTCCTGACCCTGACAGTCAAGGTCCAGCATAATTGAGGGTCTTTCACACCGTGTGTGGGTCCCAAATGCAGTTCCATTAGAAAGCTCCATGTCCTTTGTCCCAGGCAGAGTGCACTGTGCCATAACT
This sequence comes from Pedetes capensis, assembly GCA_007922755.1. Classification (NCBI taxonomy): domain Eukaryota; kingdom Metazoa; phylum Chordata; class Mammalia; order Rodentia; family Pedetidae; genus Pedetes; species Pedetes capensis. Next base: position 20,549 of record VMDO01028103.1, read on the forward strand.
CTGGCCATCCTGCAGTCCAACTAACAGCCTTTTACTGTGGGGAGACTATCTACAGCTGTATCTAATGGTGCCCATCCACCCACTGCAGGCCAGGGAAGAGAAGGCTAAATGCCTTGGTCTCCCACTCCTGTTGCAGCAAAGTAATGATTGTCTGCAGGGGCACTGCATCTCCACTTTCAGTCATGTGTCCACCCCATGTTCTCAGAAGTACAGCAGACTTTGGAAAGTGGCACAAAGCTGAGTACACCACATTTTGCTGACAACTGTGACACTAAAGATATGGGCATTTCGTCATCAATATTATTAATAAGGGTTTATCTCAGTTGGTAGAGTGCTGCTCTGTGTGCTCTGAGGCCCTGGGTTTCATCTCCAGAGCCAAAAGAAATGAGAGAAGGACCTGGAAGCCCACTGTGGAAACAATCAGCCATTGATAACCTTGTGAATAGCAGAGAAGCACTGACAGTGCTGCTCATGGCACAGTGTTAGAGAGTGTCTTGGGTATTGTATATGGAGTCGCTATGTGTCAGACCTGACTCAATAGCACCTAACTTAACCTAACCTAACCTAGTTATTATGCCTGCAGCCATACCACTGTGGCTTCTGATCTTGTCAGACCTCAGAAGCTAAGCAGGGTCAGGCTGGTTAGTAGTTGGATGGGAGGCTGCTTGGGAACAACAGGTGTTGTAGGCTTGGGAGAAGAACCCAGAAACCTGCTCCCCATAACAATCTGCCATAGAAAACCCTATAAATGGCAGAGAAGCACTAATGATAATGTTTTGCCTATTGTACATAGGGTCACTATGAATCGGACACTGACTCAACAGCACCTAACAACAGCAACAACAACCACCACGTGGTTACTAACAAAATGTAGCTGCTAAACTTAAAGAGAAAAAAAAACCCTAACCAGAGCCATGCAGTGTCTAAGATATTTGTCCTGGTACTATGATATGCAGTGGGGCTGATGCTACGTGGAAATGCTGTCATCTCAGAAGAAAACTCGTTTCTTTAATTTTCGGTAATTTATGTCATCTTCTGCATGGTTCCCCATCCTTCTGTGGATGGAGGAAATTGCTCATGAAAGGAGAGTTGTTTCCTTCCTGGAAAAAGATACCTTTGAGATTCATTTAGTTCCTCCTTAGTAAATGCTTAGGCCTTTAGGGATCCTCTGTCTTTCTGGTCTCCTTGCCAGGATGGCATCTGGGCATAGCAAGAAGACTCCCTGTCCCCATGGCGTAGTGACGTCCCCTGGGCTTCCCTGGGGAGCAGTGTCCAGCTGACCTTGCTCTATGAGTAGAGTCCACGCTGGCTTTTCTACCAGGGGAACACATACCCTTTCTTCAGCATGATCGACACCCTTGACTTGGCATTGTCTGGCTCTCCTCTGAATCACAACAATATCTTACATGTTGTTGTTGTTAGATGCCTTGGAGTCATGTCCGACTCATAGCGACCCTCATAGGGTTTTCAGTTGCTGATTGTTTCGGGCTTGCCTTGGGAGTGGGTTGCCACATCCTTCTCCCATCATCTTACATGTCATTCTTGCATTATCTGATCTCATGGCACCTGTGACAGATTTACCTCATCACCAACAGGGTTCACCCTAGCAAGTTCCCTGCTCCTCCCCTCTGTGAGCTGCTGCTTCTCCGTCTGGGAACTGTCTGAAATTTCCTTAGAATTGGTAGTACGTCTTAAGAGAGGATGCGGAATGGACAGAAACATGAAGTCCAGAATAAGTATTTCAAACCAGGAACAATTCCTAGAGAGACGCAAATGTCTCAGCATGAGCCCAGTTGAAGCTTTGTCCTGTTAGCTTTGTATCAGGTGCACTGAGGGCCCATGGTGTCTCCTGAGTTTCTACGTAGAATGGAAAGGACCTGGTTCTCCAGGCCAAGGACACTCGCCATGCTTTGCAGTATCCACCGTTCCCTAGGACTGAGGTGCAAACTGAGAGTGCTCAAACCAACTGAGGGGACCCCTTGAATAGTCTGACATGCTCTCCTTGGAATTTTTGGGGAAGACAAGGGGCTTGCCTTTGCACTATGAGAAATGGAAAGATTTCCAAAGCCTCTGGTGAGAGCGAGGTGAAATAGTTGCATTTGGAAGAAACTCTGCTTTCCCTCAAGGAGGCAAAGGTGTGATTTTGCCTGTGCTTGGCTGCTTTGTAAATTCCTTTACCTCTTGGTCAGTTAGACCTGCCAGCTGGCCTGGAGCTTAAAACAAGGACTTTGCCCCGGAAGTCCCCCTGGACAGCCATGGTGCCCAACAAAGAAAGGCTGTGTGGATGCCTAGGGGGTGGTCAGGGGTGGTGGTTGCAATCTTCCCCTGTCACTCTGCCTCAAAGGAATCTCAGCCAGGGGCTTGCAGTAGGAGCTCCCAGAGGAGCCCACAAAGTGCCCCGTATGTTAAAAGTTCATACTGGGAATATTCCTTATCAGAACCCCATCACCAGGGTTTGTTTGTGTAGATCAAGTACAATTTCTCTTGCTTTTCATATTTATTCTCTACTTCTACATCCTGCACTTCAAACAGGGAAGGTGTCAGAAACTGAGGCTACGGAGCTGGGGAGTGGGTGCAGAAGAGGAGGTGAAGCTGGGAAAGAAAGAGTCATTGCACCTAAGGTGAGCTTCCCACTCAAAACAGATAGCATAGGAGGGAATTTCAAATGTGAAGATGAGCAAGCAGATAAGAATTACCAATCACCAAAAGTCAACCTATGGTGGTTGTTAGGTCCCATGGAGTCGGTCTGACTCATACTGACCCTATGTACAACAGAACGAGACACTACCCAGCACTGTGCCATGACCAGCACTGTGTCAGTGCTTCTCTGTTATTCATAGGGGTTTCAATGGCGGATTGTTTTGGGAGTGGCTTGCCGAGTCCTTGTCTCAAGCCTACAGCACCTGGTGTTCCCAGGCGGTCTCCCATCCAAGTACTAACCAGGCTCAGCACTGCTTAGGTTTCAAGATCTGATGAGATTAGATGCCAGGGTGGTATGGCTGTGGACAAAGTGAGGCATAAAACATAGTAAATGGAGGAACTAAAGCCCAGAGAAATAGAGCTTGTGCAGAGAGGGTGACTTACTTTGTTTCCCAAGAAACAGACCCTGACACAAGCATTCAAGTACAAGTAATGCATTGGGGAGGAGGAAGAGGCAGCAGGAGGGAGTCAGGAAGTGACACAGGGAAAGGAAGACAGCCAGTGAAGATGGAGCTCACAGCCACAGTGGACAGCTGGACCCTAGACCCCTGGGGAAAATGGGAACGAGCATGGAACCGGCGAGTCAGAGTCATCCCCACTGAGGCTGAGGGGTGTCCTCCTAGTCCCATCAGTCATTGGCAGAAGAGGGTAATTCCTCATTACTTCATTCCTTGATCTTGACAGCAACGTATGTGGGCTTTACAGGCAAGAGAAAGCCCTCAGGCAAAGACACACAGGTACTGGGAATTGGCTTTGGCCAATATTGAGTATAAGAATGAGAGAGATGGGCACATAGATGGAAGCTGTTATAGGGGCATGCCCATGACTTTTCCAATAAATTAATATCCTCAGAAAGGCATGGGAAGAAGCTGCATTCATTCATCATTTAAAAAATGTGGAGGGTTTGGAAACAACATTAGAAAACACAAATGAATAGGATTTTTCCTTCTTGTAACTTTGAGTCAGCTCTCTCATATGAGTGAGAACATGTGTTGTTTCTCTTTCTGAGCTTGTGTTCGTTCACTTAAAATAATTTTCTCTAATTCCATCCATTTTGCTGCGAATGACCCTATTTCATTTTTCTTGATTGCTGAATAGTATTCCATTGTGTATATATACCATAGTTTTTTTTA
>VMDO01028104.1:0-24375 GCA_007922755.1 Pedetes capensis
CCATTTCTCTTTTAACCATTTCTAATTTGCCTAGATTCATACTATGTACATTCCATGTTCCAATTATTAATGGATGTTTACAGTTGTTTCTCCTCATTTTGAGTCATGTCACATCATCACGTTGAGCACCCTGGGGTTTTACTCCATTTCCCTCATCACGGTATACTCTACTTGGAGGAGGCAACTCTTCCCCAGTTGTCTTTTGAGTGCCTTCCAACCTGGGGGCCTCCTTTTCAGGCACTATATCTGACAGTGTTTCTTTGCTACCTATAGGGTTTTCAATGTATATATATATATATATATATATATATATATATATATATGTCAAAAAGGATGGAGAGATATAAATAGAAGTATAATCTTTCTATACATTTAGTGGTATAATATTTCCTCAATAGAGAATATTATGCTTAGCCAGACACCATGGTACATGGCTGTAATCCCAGCAACTTGAGAGGCTGAGACAGGAAGATTGCAAGTTTGGAACCAGAGGCAGCATGCACCACTTAGCAAGATACTGTCTCAAAAAGTACAAAATGGACTAGAGGTGGAGCTCAGTGATGGAGCACCCCTGTTCAATCTCCCAATATCACACACAAAAGACAAAAATATTATACATTAAAAATAAATATCATGGCCACTAGATCAACTCCCTAAAATAGGCTTTGGTCAAAAAATTGCAATAAGAATATATAAGTTGGAATACTAAATCATGCACAGTTAATGTAAAATATGGTAGGAAATGGGAGCAAAGGGCAGCAAGGTAAATGAAAAACTAACTGCAATATTATACACTCATGATCAATCGTAATTGTAGTTGCAAAAATGGGAGAACAATGTGGCAATCCACTCCCGAGGTAATCCCAAAACCATGAGCCATTGAAAACCCTATGAGGCTCGCTATGAGTTGGGCACGATTTGATGGCACCTAACAAGCACAACAAACTTTATGAATGAGTAAAAGATGGGAACTTGAAGACTCCAAACACTAAGTGATGCTAAGTAGATAGTAAAATTAATTACTCTGACTTTATCAGTACATATTGTATATACATATTGAAATATCACACTGTACCCCATAAAAATATTATGTTTATCCTTTTTTAATTTTAAGAAGAAGGAAATCTTAACTACTCAAATTGGTTTGTTACACACTATATACATGTATCAAATTATCCTATTAGACCATATGAATGCATACAATAATAATTATTTAACAATAAAAAAGTAAATGCATGGGAAAGACACATTTGCGACCAGTAACCATTAAAAATTCTGTGTGGTTATCTTATATCAGAGAACCACTATTGCCAAAGATAATGAGAGACATTTCCCTCTGATACTGTTATCTTTTGTTATTATATTTATACATTGAAATTATTTATATGCTACTAATTATTATCCTTATGTCTAAAGTGCTGCTTTTCTTCTGAATTTCTCAGCCCCTGCCTTGACAGCCAACTTAAAGGGCAAAGCAGCAAAAATATCATCTTTACCTTCAAAACTACTCTCATTTGATCAAAGTGTAGCTATCTAACAGAGTAGGCAGTAGGTACCTATTGACTATTGAACATTAGAAAAGTGGCGAGTCTGAATCAAGATGTGTTGTTACTGTTGCTAGGTGTCCTCTATTCCAGTCCAACTCATAGCAATTCTATATACAACAGAATGAAACACTCCCTGATTCTGTGCTAAGCACATGGTCTATCTTTTTATGTTTAATCCCACATTGCAACCACTGTGTCAATCTATCTAGTTGAGGGTCTTCCTATTTTGTTGTTGACTTGCTGCTCTCTCAAACATGATGTCCTTCTCCAGGGATTGTTCCCTCATGACAACATGTCCAAAATATATCAGACACCGTCTATCCACCCTTGCTTCCAAGGAGCATTTTAGTTGAACTTCTTCTAGGATTTATCTGTTGGTTCTTTTGGCAGTCCATGGTATATTCAATATTTGTCTCCAGCACCACAAATCAAAAGCATTAATTCTCCTATCTCCTTTATTCAATTTCCAGTTTTCACAATCATATGATCCAACCTAAAATACCATGGCATAAGTTACACGCACTTTTACCTTTAATGTGACATCTTTACTTTTCAACACTTGAAAGTGGTTTTTTGCAACACCTTTTCCTGATGCAATGTGACTTTTGATTTCTTGGCTGATGCTTCCACAGGTGTTGATTGTAGAACCAAATAAAGTGAAATCTTGGACAACCTCAATCTTTTCTCCTCTTGTCTTAATATTGTGTTCTGACACCGTTGTAAAGATTTTTGTTTTGTTGATTTTGAGACATAGTTCCTACTGAAGGCTGTGTTCTTTGATCTTCATCAGTAAATGTTTCAAATCCTATTCACTTTCAGCAAGCAAAGTTGTGTATTCTGCATAACACTGGTTGTTAATGAGTTTTCCTCCAACCATGATGCTGCATTCTTCTTCATAAAGTCCAGCTTCCTGGATTATTTGCTCTGCACAGAAATTGAAGAGGTACAGTAAAGACACAGCCCTGATGCTCACTTTTCTTGACTTTAAAGCAGGCACTCTTTCCTTGTTCTGTTCCAATGCCTTCCTCCTGGTCCATGTACAGATTCCTCATGAGTACAATTATGTGCTCTGGAATTTCCATTCTTCACAATGTTACCCACAATTTGTTATGATCCACACAGTCAAATGCCTTTGCATGGTTGATAAAGCATAGATAGACATCTTCCTGATATTCTCTGCTTTTGACTAATATCCATCTGACATCAGCAATGATGTCCCTAGTTCCAGGCCCTTTTCTGAATCTGGTTTGACTTTCTGGAAGTTCCCTGTCTGTATACTGCTGCAGTGGCAGAGAAAGCAGAGCAATACTCTACAAACTGAGTTAAACTCAAGGTCAGGACTTCCCTGTAGATATACAGCTATTATTTTATCAGTGACTGCATTGTACTTCAGGACATCACTTGACATGTCTTTTTCAATGGTGAATTAAGCACCATTTCTTTTGAATCTGTCTTTTCAGGTATAGTAGATTATATGATTATCTGATTCAAAATGGCCCTTGCCAGTCCATTTTAGCTCACTGATGCCTAGAACATTCATGTTTATGTGCTCTATTTCCACATTGATGATTTCTAATTTTTCTAGATTCATATTACATACATTCCATGTTCATACTATTAATGGATATTGTTCCTCCTCATTTTGAGTCATGCCACATCAGCAAATGGAAGTATTTGGGGATTTATTCCATTCCTACCATTAAGATAGAATCTACTTTGAGGAGGCAACTCTTCCCCTGTCATCTTTTGAGTGCCTTCCAACCTGGGGGGCTGATTTTCAAGCACTATATCTGACAGTGTTTCTCTGCTGTTCATAGAGTTTTCAGTGGCTAATTGTTTCAGGAGTGGTCTGCCAGATCCTTCTCCCTAGTGTATCTTAGTCTAGAAGCTCAGCTGTACCCTGTCCACCATGGGTGACTCTGCTGCTATTCATAATATTGGTGGCATAGCTTTCAGCATCACAGCAACATATGAGCCCCGACAGTATGGCAAACTGACAGACACGAGATTGAAGATATAGTATATGTTTAAAATATGCACTGATTTTCAAAGAATTAGTAAAATCATATCTTACTAATTATTTTATATTAATTGAAAGTAAAATGATAATATTTTGATATAATGAGTTAAATAGAATATACTACTGAAATTAATTTCATCTATTTTTAAATATGATTAGAGATTATTAAAATTGTATATATGACTTGCTGTTCCAACTCATATTTTATTTCTATTTGACAACAGCATCCTAAAGACGCATAGCTGTGCATTAACAGATCCAGCCTAGAACTCAATTTTTCTGACTTTCAGGTCCTGCTGACTCTACCTATGTATTGCGCATGGGAAGAACCCTGGTACTAGGCAAAGAAGTACCGCAGTTGGTGCAACAAAAGTTCTTCAGTAGAATCATCATTTTCTGTCTTGAATAGTTTCACAAGTTGATTTCTTCTTGACAAAGGACAGAAGAATACATTAATTGGGAATACTCTTTCTTTGGGATTCTACTCATACATGGTGCACATTGATTCCTCTTTTACACCTGTTCTAAGAAATCTCCTGAAAAAAGACCAGCAGAGAACCAAGCCATCAGTGGCACTCTCCCTTTTAAGCCTTAGTATAATGGCATGTGATAGACTGAAGTCATTTGTCACTTCATGGAAAATCCCCCAGCAGCAAAGTTCTGATGATAATAGTCTTTCTTGAGATCATTCCCAGGCACATTTTGCAACACACAATTGAAATAAAGTTGTGATTTGTTCCTCCATTCTGCTGGAATCTTGCAGCTGATAGTTTATTTTTATCTTAGCTTTGGAGGTTACCCCTAGGGCTGCTGAATAATTAAGGACCATCTTTCATGTAGTTCCTCAATCACAGAATATAGAAGCTTTTTCTATCATCTGTTAATAACAGAACATAAAATTAAGGTTACTTAGGAAAGTAGTTGTTGTTTTTGTTAGGTGTTGTCAAGTCGGTATCCGACTCATAGCGATCCTCTGTACAACAGGGGAAACACTATTGTCAGGCTTCTCTGCTGTTCATAGTGTTTTCAATGGCAGAATGATTTTTGGGAGGGGGTTGCCAGGTCCTTCTCCCAAGCCTACAGCTTCTGGTGTTCCCAGGCGGTCTCCCATCCAGGTACTAACCAGGCCCGACCCTGCTTAACTTCCAAGATCTGGTGGGATTGGATGCCACAGGGCTATAGCTGCAGGCAGGAAAGTAGTAGCTTTTCATTAACTGAAATTAGCAATTTTAATTGTACATTTTCCCCTTAAATTTGTAAAATCCTTGATAGTCTGTTAATTTGAAACCCCATCTGCCTCACTAACAGTTCAAGGAAATCTCTAAATGAAAATCACACTTAGTTTTATGTCACTCTATGTTAAATAACTTGCCAATTTACATTAATCTAAGTATAGATACTTTATCAAGATATCTTAAACACTTTTTATACTGTACACCAACAGTTTAGGGAAAGAACTACTTTTAATCTAACTTTTTCTATTGTATCCAGTTTTAAATTTATGAAGTATGGACCTTGCATCCTGTTATAAATTTTATTTGTAGCCCACCTGAACTTTTAAGTATGTAAACAACTCATCAAGGTGTAGGGTACTGGTAATAAAGGCACTAAAATTCAGGACTTACATGGAATTATCTGAAAATATAACATCTGAAAAAAATCCATTCCTATGTATGTATATAAGACAACCACACAAATTTTGTTGGATTATTATATTAACACTAGGTTACAGCAGACATAAAGTATACAATATTTCAGAGTTATATTGGTAAGCTAAATATCATCAGTGGAACATAGTAGTTAATCACATGAACAACAGTTGAATTCTTTATTTCCTTGCTATCTAGCAACCTTGTCTTCATTTTTTGTCACTTTTTAACTAACTTGTACATATGGAGTGTTAGTTAAATTGTCATATCTACCCTGTTATTCTATGATAGAGTCATATCTGTCTTCTTCATAACAACTACAAGGTTTTGGAATCATTTATTTTTTAACTCATTAAACATTATAGTTTCTTATATAATTTATATTAAACCAGTAAACATGCTTTATATGCTGGGCCAGCCCAAGTTATTCTTATAGTCCAAGTTTTTACAGGCACTCTTGTGTGAGTCCTCAATCTTACTGCCATTCTGTCAGTTTTGGCTGCTACTATCAGGTCCCTAATTACTATCTGCCACTTTTTTTTTCTTTTTATAATTTGTATGTTCACAGGATTAAAGCTCACCATAAGTACTAAATATTTATCAGAATATTAAGAGATAATTGTTTTATACAATAGTATCTGCAGTGTTCTCCCTACCTATTTTATTTATTTTTCTAAAATGATATTTGTGTGTGGCATTAATTTATGGGGCTTTTTTAGCTGTGTGCTTGATGATATTGATGGATCCATTCTACCGTAGGTCTGCCGAGGAGGGGAAGAAGATGGAGAGGACATCTTAAATGCTTTCAGTGGAAACAGGGATTCAGGCAGAAAGTCAAAGCTGAAAGCAACACACCACACCTCTATCCTCAATGTCCTTCCCATCTAATCCCTATAAAAGGAGAACATGCAATACTAAATAGTATTGTTTTTAATTTTGTGCAAAATAGTTACAATTAAATGTATGGGGAAAATTCTATTGGGGGGCTTCCTATTCCAGTAACATGGCAATCATAATTAATATGGATTTTACCCTAAAACTAGACATTACAATAACCTGAAACAATTAGTTAAATTATATGTGCATAAGGAATATAGGAGCCTGCAGCGGTAGCCCTGTGGCATCCGATCCTGTCAGATCTCGGAAGCTAAGCAGGGTCAGGCCTGGCTAGTATTTAGATGGGAAACTGCCTGGGAACACCATGTGCTGCACTCTTGGGAGAAGGATCCAGCAACCCATTCCCAAAAATCAGCCTGCCATTGAAAACCCTATAAACAGCAGAGAAGCACTGATAATAGTGTTTCTCTTGTTGTACTTAGGGTGGCTAGGAGTGGGATACCTACTCTACAGCACCTAAAAGCAACAACAACAACGAGTGTAGGTGAGGGAAACACCATGAAAAGATAGGCATATTTGAAAAAAAAGTATTATAACCTAGAATTTAATTTTATTTGCATTCATTTCATTTATTAACAAATGTTGATGGGGTACATAGTAATAAGTTTTTTTTTACAGTATCTATTATGCAACTGTTAAATCACTATTGTTTTTACCTTCATCAACTTATATATTTTACAGAGCCATATAAACCAAAGAAGAGAAGGAAAGAAAATAAAGTAGGAATTTGAGTTAATATGTTTAAAAGAAAGCATGTAATCATGGGTTATATTTTCAATGATTTTCCCTTCCCTAATTTTTTTCATGTATTCATATAGTTGCATCATATATTTTGAGATTATCCTATTCCCTCTTACCCCTCTACATTATCTCCACTCCCTCTTCCCCTTTGGCAGCCTGCATCTGCCCCCTACTAATCTCCTCCCCCTTCTTTTACTCTACTTACACTTTCCCTTCTTAGGTAAGTATGATTGCTTATTTTTTTGGGGGGAGTACACTGGGGATTGAACCCAGGGCCTCTTGCTTGCATGCTTTTGCAAGTGCCGTACCACTGAACTGCACGCACACTCCATTTTTTATTTTTTCTTTACTTTTTGTTTTTTTTTTACTTTTTGAGACAGGGTGTCTCTAAATTATGGAGACTGCCTCTGGTCTCCAACTTGCGAACCTCCTGCCTCTGCCTCCCAAGCCTCTGAGATTACAGACGTGTGCCACCATGCCTGACATGCTCATTTTTATATATCTGCATATGTACAAGTCTTAGTCTGGAAGCTCAGCTGAAAACCTGTCCACCATGAGTAACCTTGCTCATGTCCGAGGTTATAGTGGCAAAGCTCTCAGCCTCATCGCAACACACAAGCCCCCACAGTGCGGCAAACTGACAGACATGTGGGGGCTACTGGGGCACAACCCCTAGTACCACAAAAAAAAAAAAAAAAAGATTTCCCATTCTCTGGCCTCACCCCTGACAATTCTACTCTTGTAGGTCTAGGTGGGGTTCTAGAAGCCACAGTACCACATAAACTATTGGTTTCTGCTTGGCCTCAGGTAGAAATGCCATTTCCCAGGGGAGGCCCTGCCTGCTCACACCAACACATCTGGCTGGATTTCTTTTCAGAGCCATGTTTTTCTTGAAAAATAATATTTTTACAATCTCATGATAAGTAGAGACCAAGCAAATAGAGAAACTGAGGCAAAAGGCTCTTCCAAATCCCAGTGGTCACACCTATGCATCTGGAAGTTTTGATTCTACATCCGGGTTTCTACCATATCCCTCTCCACAACATGCAGGGACTTGGGAGACACTCTGTGACTGGGACTGAAACATGCCCTGCTCAAGCTCTGTGAAGTGGGTGGGCTACTTCCCAACCTGATGGCTCACAGTCTTGCTGCCATCAGTGAAAGTGGGCTGCAGCTCCTGTTATGTCCCTGAAATCTAACTCAGCAACCTGGCACTACTGACCTGGAAGCGGCTGAATACCTTGGCGTTGGCCCAGGAGAGCTGAGGACTGTGCAGAGCTCTGCTGGAATGGGCCAGGCCACAGGGTCTCCTTAGTCTCTGCGGGCCACAGCTTCCCTTTGCTGTCTCTGTCCCAGCATTCACAGCTACTTAGACTCTCATGCCATACGGGACAGATTCCTTCAGGATCCAGCTGAATCTGAAGGAGAGGAACGGCTGAGGCTTGGGTGGGAGAGACCCCAGAAGGCCACCAGATGGCAGGCCACAGAGTCCCTATGTTTCCCTACTATGCTGTCAGACAACTGGCAATGGAAACCTATTGCTTTGCAGGGGAAACATCAACCAATAAAAAAAACCTGAATGCACAGGACAAGGCAGCCACAGAATCCACCGGACTTGCATTGGCTATGTTGAGTTCTACACAGACTCCATGAAAAAGTGGCTAGTACAGGATCATAAATTATGGAAATTTGTGATACAAACTCAATGCAGAGCTCAGGTGCCTTCTGGAAAAAAGTTACTTTCCCAGCAAAGTTACAGAAAAGGGTGTGTCTCTCCAATTAAAGAAAGGGAGGGTAATGGGAGAATTTTACAAACTCTGATTGCAAGACCACCTCAGTGAACCAGGGCAGTTCCTGGCTCAAGTCACTACCACCACACGGGTTATGATTTTCACTCTTGCTAAGGGGACAGAGAAGCAGAGTCCCACTGGCAATTGTTGATGACCCAGAAAAGACTGCATTTTTACCTATTGGCCCTCCGCGGCTTCATCTTGGCTATACAGTGATCTCGGCTCATAAGGACAAAGTAATCATCTCAGTGAATGAAAAAATAGAAAAGAACGAAGAAGTGGGTTTTCCATTAGTTAGAAAGTGCGGTTTGGCCAGACCGTGAACTTGTCATTTGCCCCCCAACAACCCCAATACCGCCGAAGGCTCATGTCTGTGGAGCATTTTCGACCCACATCCCTCTCACGGTGGCGAACTCCCTGGATCCACACAGCCCATGATGTGACCAAGCAGGGCGAGAGTTACTAGCTTCACTTTGCAGATTAGGAAGTTGTATTTTAAAAATTGTAAAAGTGCTGGGCACGGTGGTGCACACCTGTAATCCCAGAGGCTCTGGAGGCGGAGGCAGGGAGATTGCAAGTTCAAGACCAGAGGCAGTCTGATTAGCGAGACCCTGTCTCAAAAAGTAAAAAATGGGCTGGGGGTACAGTTCAGTGGTCCAGCACTGGTAGAGCATGCAAGAATGAGGCCCTGGATCCAACAAACAGTACCACACACACACAAAAGTTGTACAAGTCACCAGAGCACCCCAAATGTCCATCCAAGGGTGCTGCAGTAGTCTCCATTTCCTATCAGAGCCCAATGATTGTTGAGTACGTTTTGCTTTCTGCCACTCTTTCTTTCTCTGGACTTACGGTTGCAGGTTCTTTACTCATGCATGAGGTGGATACAGCAGCTCCCATCTTCCTTCCTAGTCCTGCCTGATCCCTAACACACCCTCTTTGCCTTTTCTCATAGAGAAGTGTGCACGTTCATCCTGCTGATCTTCCCTTGACCCTTTGGCTCGTTTATGTTTTATCAGCTTCTGTAGCCCCTGCGTGGCTGAACCTCCTCATTTTCCTCTCTACTTCCAAGTCAGGTTTTCAGCTGATCTTCCAGACTAAGATAGACTAGGGAGAAGGACCTGGCGAGCCACTCCCGAAACAACTAGCCATTGAAAACCCTATGGATAGCAAAGAGACACTGTCAGATATAGTGCAGGAAAATGAGGCCCCAAGGTTGGAAGGCACTCAAAAGAGGACTGGGGAAGAGTTGCCTCCTCCAAGTAGAGTCTACCGTGATGACGGAAATGGAGTAAAGTCCCAGAGTGCTCAACTTGCTGATGTGGCACAACTCAAAATGAGGAGAAACAACTGTAAACATCCATTAATAATTGGAACATGGAATGTATGTAGCATGAATCTAGGCAAATTAGAAATTGTTAAAAGAGAAATGGAGTGCACAAACATTAACATTCTAGGCACCAGTGAGATAAAATGGACTGGCATAGGCCATTTTGAGTCAGACAATCACATGGTTTACTATGCTGGGAATGATAAACTAAAGAGAAATGGGGTGGCATTCATCATCAAAAAAGATATTTCAAGATCTGTCATGAAATACAATGTTGTCAGTGATAGAATAATATCCATACGCCTACAAGGAAGGCCATTTAATATGACTATTATTCAAATTTATGCACCCACCACTAAAGCCACAAATGAAGAAAGGGAAGACTTCTATCAGCTTCTGCAATATGAAATACATCAAACATGCAATCAAGACATACTGATAATCACTGGTGACTGGAATACAAAGGTTGGAAACAAAGAAGAAGGCTCAGTAGTTGGAAAATATGGTCTTGGTGACAGAAACGAAGCTGGAGATTGCATGACAGAATTTTGTCAGACCAATGACCTTTTCATTGCAAATACATTTTTTCAACATCATAAACGGAGACTATACACATGGACTTCACCAGACGGAACATACAGGAATCAAATTGACTACATATGTGGAAAGAGACGATGGAAAAGCTCTATACAAAATGTCCAAACAAGACCAGGTGCTGACTGTGGATCAGATCATCAACTTCTCACATGCAAGTTCCAACTGAAGCTGAAGAAAACTAGAACCAGTATACAAGAGCCAAGGTATGACCTTGAGTATATCCCATCCGAGTTCAGAGACCACCTCAAAAATAGGTTTAATGCATTAGACACAAATGATAGGAGACTAGAAGAGTTGTGGGATGACATAAAAGATATCATTCAAGAAGGAAGCAAAAAGTTCTAAAAAGACAAGAAAAAAAGAAAAGACCAAATGACATGTCAAAAGAGACATTGGACCTTGCCCTCAAACACTGAGCAGCTAAAGCAAAAGGAAGACAGGATGAAGTTAAGGAACTAAACAGAAGATTTCAGAAGGCAGCTCGGGAAAACAAAAACAAATATTATAATGACATGTGCAAGGAGCTGGAGGTAGAAAACCAAAAGGGAAGAACATGCTCTGTGTTTCTCAAGCTTAATGAAATGAAGAAAAAATTCAAGCGTTGAGTGGCAGTAGTGAAAGATTCTACAGGGAAAATATTAACTGATGCAGTGTTGGGGATTTTTAAAATTATATTTCCCAGCTAGGGTCCCTCATAACAGCCTGAGGGGCTGACCCCTAGTTGACCCCAGGGCTCATCTCACTCACTCAAAACAGCCCCTCCCATCGAGTGAGCAAAGATGGCCCCCAGCCAGCTTGACCAGCCTTAACCACCTTAATTTTCATTGGCTCCCCTCACCACCTTGCAGGTAGTAACTGTCTCCACTTGGCAGTTATGTCTGTTTGCCCACTGTACCGGACAGCTGTGTGCCCTGATTGGCTGAACCCCACCATGTGACCCCTCCAGGACCCTATAAAAGCAGGGCTCCTGGACCCCATATCACTCCTTTGATCCTCACCTCTCTGACCATCTCCTGAACCTCATCACCTGGACCAGCGCTCCCTACTCCAGCAAGATCATCTAGCAAGCCAGGGAGTTCAAGCCCAGGGGCCCAGAAGAGCCGAAGGCATCTAGCAAACCACGAAGAGCCTCCCAACTCCTCCCATCCTTGGGAAGGAGGGGGGTAAAGAAGGGGAGCCGCGAGAATCAAGACCATCGGACCTCAACTGAACACCAGTGGCTGTGGCTATGCCTTTAAGGCTCAGCTGTACCAGTACTTATGGAATGCTGCAGGCCTAGAGCCAGCACTTAAAGGGGTAGAGCCTTGCTCTATAGGGGCTGCTTGCTCCTTGCTCTCCATAAGGGGAGCACCCCAATAAACCTTCCCTGTCCTTCTCCAACCATCTGAAGGTCTCCCGAGGTCCTTCTTTCCCGACATCGGCCACGTGTTTATGTTGAGGGTTTGGCCCTAACTTTAGCCGGGCTAGAGCTAAAACCTTGACAATGCAGGAAACATCAAAAGAAGATGGGAAGAATACACAGAGTCATTATACAAGAAAGAATTGGTACATGACCAACCATTCCAAGATGTTGCACATGAAGAGGAACCAATGGTGTTGAAGGATGAAGTGGAAGCTGCCTTGAAAGAACTGGCAAAACACAAGGCTCCAGGAATTGATGGGATACCAATAGAGACATTTCAACAAACAGATGCAGCACTGGATGTGTTAACATGTTTATGCCAACAGGTTTGGAAAAGAGCTACGTGGCTAACTGACTGGAAGAGATCCATATTTGTGCCTACTCCCAAAAAAAGGGATCCAACTGAATGTGCAAACTATCGGATAATATCTTTAATATCACACACCAGCAAAATTCTACTAAAGATCATTCAGAAGAGACTGCAAAAGTATATAGACAGGGAATTACCAGAAAACCAAGCAGAATTCAGAAGAGGGCCAGGAACCAGGGACATCATTGCTGATGTCAGGTTGATATTAGCTGAAAGCAGAGAATATCAAAAAGATGTCTATCTATGTTTATTGACTATGCAAAAGCATTTTATTGTGTGGTTCATAACAAATTATGGATAACACCTCGGAAAATGGGAATACCAGAACACCAAATTGTGCTCATGAGAAACCTGTACATGAACCAGGAGGCAGTTGTTCGAATAGAACATGGAACCACTGACTGGTTTAAAGTTGAGAAAGGTGTGCGTCAGGCCTGTATATTTTCACCCTATCTCTTCAATGTATACGCTAGGCAAATAATCTGAGAAGCTGGACTTTATGAGGAAGAACGTGGCATCAAGATTGGAGGAATACTCATTAATAACCTGCGTTATGCAGATGATACAACTCTGCTTGCTGAAAGTGAAAAGGATTTAAAACATTTACTGATGAAGATCAAAGATCATAGCCTTCAATATGAGTTACGACTAAACATCAACAAAACAAAACTCCTTAGGACTGGGTCAGCAGGCAAGTTCACAATAAATGGAGAAAAGATTGAGGTTGTCCAAGATTTTGCTTTGCTTGGCTCTATAATCAACACCCGTGGAAGCAGCAGTCAAGAAATCAAAAGATGCATAGCTCTAGGAAAAGCTGTGGCCAAATATCTATCTCTTTAGAGTATTGAAAAGCAAAGATGTCACATTGAAGATGAAGGTGCATCTGACTCATGCCATGGTATTTTCAGTGGCATCTTATGGTTGTGAAAGCTGGACATTGAACAAGGGAGACAGGAGAAGAATTGATGCTTTTGAATTGTGGTGCTGGAGACGTCTATTGAATATACCATGGACTGCCAAAAGAACCAACAAATCTGTCCTAGAAGAAGTGCAACCAAAGTGCTCCTTGGAAGCAAGAATGGCCAGACTGCAGCTTACATATTTCGGACATGTAGTCAGGAGAGATCAATCCCTGGAGAAAGACATGATGTTTGGGAGAGTGGCAGGTCAACGCAAAGGAGGGAAACCCTCCACCAGATGGATTGACACAGTGTCTGCAGCAATGGGCTTAAACATAAATAAGATGGTTTGCCTGGCATAGAATCGGGAAGTTTTTCGATCTGCTGTAGATAGGGTCACTATGAGTCAGACTTGACTCAATGGCACCTAACAACAACAACATATGTACAAGTTTTTTTTTCCTCTAAGTTATATTTGACACCCGCATATGAGGGAGAACATATGGTATTTCTTTTTGGGGACTGGGATTGTTTTCTTAACATAATATTCTCCACTTCCACCCATTTTGCTGCAAATGTCAATTTCATTATTCTTTATTCCTTAGTAATAATCCATTGTGTATATATACCACAATTTTTCTTCTCTGTTGATGGATATCTTGGTTGATCACATACCTATACGAGTGTGAAGAGAGCTGCATTAAATATGGAAGTGCAGGTGTCCCTGTGGTATGATGACTTATCTTCCTTTGGATGTATTCCCAAGAATTTTATAGCTGTGTGTTTGTTGTTGTTGTTGTTATGTGCTGTCAAGTAGTGTCCTACTCATAGCAACCCTCATAGGGTTTTCAATGGCTGATTGTTTCGGGATTGCCTTGGGAGTGGATTGCCAAGTCCTTCTTCCATTTTTGTGGTGCTGGGAATCGTACTCAGGACCTCAGAGACTGCAGAGCAGTGCTCTACCAACTGAGCTAAATCCCAGTCCCAGCTGTGTGGTACGACAGTTCTATTCTTAGTTTTCTAAGGTATGTGTATATTGATTTCCCAAGTGATTGAACTAATTTACAGTCCCAATAGCAGTGTAAAAGTGTTGCTTTTTCTTTGCTTCCTGGCAAGCATTTGCTATTACTTGGTTTTATTAGTCTTGCCCATTCTTACTAGAGTTAGATAGAATCTCAATTTTGTTTTAATTTGTATTTTCCTAGTGGCTAGGGATGTTGAGCATGTTCTCATGTGTTTATTGGCCATTCCTAGAAGCTGCATAACCAGCAACTACAGGATTCTCTGTTATAAGGATTCTCTGTTGTCCTGATCCTGGGCAGAATAGCAAGTGTCTATATATGTCCTGAAAAGAATATTTATTATAAGTTTTACAACTGATACAAAATTATTGTAAATAATTTTCACTCTAAATTGGGAACACTATTTTGTATTTCTCTGTTGAATTATTGCCCACTTCTCAAATCTCACCTTTTACAAGTCCTTCCTAAAATGCTGGAACATAGAAATCACACCTGGTAATACATCAGATAAGCACAAATCATTAATTTATGCTTTAAAATTCTAAGAGTGGTTTTGATTAATGTGTAAACTAAAGTAAAATTCTGAGTTCTCTCCCATGTGAGTAAATTGTTTGGTATAAAATGATAACAGGAGATGATCTTATACAACTGAGGACATTTAGCTCAGTCTCCTGGTCTCTCATGCTTATTTCACGTGGCTTCACTGCTTACCCACCCCTGGAGTTCTCAATTCTCTAATTAAGTAATTAAACATATATTTTAGATTCATAATATGTAGAATGCTTTCCTCATTACAGGTCAAACAATAAGAATGTGGTTAATTTTATTTTTTCTTCAGTGCAAGAAAACAGGGCCAGATGGGATTGAACTAATTTTTCCTATGTCTGAAGCAGCCATGGTGGCAGATACGTGAAAAATACCAAAACCACTACCACTGATTACCCTTGCTGTAATAGTAGATATTTGGGCGATTGCCATATTAGTATCAAAGGATAAAAATATTAAGGTGTTTAAGGAAAAATCTTCCCAAAGTTCTATTAGTTGAAAGAAACTGTTTTAGGGTTGTTTTGAAATGGCTAATAAAACTGCCTGCAGCACTGTGGCATCCGATCCCATCAGATCAGGGAAGCTAAGCAGGGTGGGGCCTGGTTAGTACTTGGATGAGAGATCACCTGGGAGCACCAGGTGCTGTAGGCTTGGGAGAAGGGCCTGGCAAGCCACTCCCCCAAAACAATCAGCCATTGAAAACCCTATGAATAGCAGAGAAGCACTAACGATAGGTTTCATCTGTTGTACTTAGGGTCGCTAATGATTGGACACTGATTCCCTGGCACCTAACAACAACAAAACTCCACCACTATAATTTTAAATTAATTTTATGTCTCATGAGAGAGATGCATGGGATAAGAAGAAAAAAAACTATTTAAAAGCTAAACTAGATTTCATGCCCAGAAAAAAAAGATGGAAATATGCCTAGAAATTCCAGATGTTAAGGTTAAACTTCGTTTTTTCTTTCTGTTGTCTCCTGCTGAACCTATTCCATTCTCCCCTACCTATACTGATAGCTGAAACTCCCTTAATGTGGAGATTACACACTTCTTCCACATTGTGGAAAACATTTCGAGAAATAACTATACAGGAAAAAGAAGCTCAAGAACTTATACCACTTATGAAATAAATCAATGACATGTTTCTATCATTATTTTTTATGGATGGAAAATGTGTTAAATGTACTTAAAAGGATGGCAAATGTGAAAAAGTGAAAATTGATTCAGGCAATGGAGTCACATTCACAGTTTTGACTAAGGCCAATACCAGAAATAATAAACATTTCAAATTCCTAATATATTTTGTTAATTAGTAACAGCAAATAGAAACTTGTCATGGCTGTGTTTGAATTTTTCTCATTTTAGAAGTAAAGTTTTTATTACTTCTAACCAATAAATGTTTTTAGTTGGAATTTACTGAAAACATTTATTTGTGATTTTTGGTTTGCTAATGTAGGAAGATACCTGCTCTTTAAATTCAGTTAATGTTTGCTTCAATTATCTATTCGTAATGCCTAACAGAAGCGCTTTCATATGAGATATTCTTGGAGTTACCACTTGCCTAAACTGGATGAATCTGAAACTTTTCTACTGGTGCTTTTTAGATGCATATTAATGATTATTTGCCACCACATGGGGCTGAGAAACAAGGTAAAATTTGGGGCTCAAGGACATCTGGTTTAAAATGTTGGGTGCAGTGACTCATACCTATAATACCAGCCACTGAGGAAACAGAGTCAGGAGGATCCCAAGTTCAAGGGCAGAAGCAGCTTGCATAACTTAATGAGACCCTGTCTCAAGATAAAAAATAATAAAAAAAAAAAGGGCTGGGGGTGCAGCTTAGTAGTACAGGACTTGCACAGCATGAAAACACATGAGGCCCTGGTTCAATCTCCCAGTACCAAAAAAAAAAAAAAAAAAAAAAAGAAAAGAAAAAATCTTGGCTCTGGCAAAGTCTAAGTACAGTGGTTTCGTTTTAATTAATTCTCTTGAGTCTCTGATTTTTCATCTGTAAAATGGGGGAATTTTCTATCAAAGATCTTTTTGAATATTATGATTCAAAATGAATGTAGAATTCTTAGCATGATACCTCACATTCTGTAAGTAATTAACAATCATCTCAAATCCATTATAAAGTTATACCTTAATGATCCAAAGGGCAAGCACAGTCTCAAATTAACCAAGCTATACTATAAAACGTAGTTCTTCAAATTAACAATGGATGGAAAATGTAATAATACCCTCAACATGAATTATAATACATTCTCAGGCTGCAAGCTTGGATAAAAATAGTAATAATTTAAAATTTTCTTAAGAACTACTGTCAGGGTGCACATATAACCAAATTATAAAAGGTACAGAATTACCCAAAAGTAATCATATTATATGAGCTTTTTGTTTTTGTTTTTGGCTAGCATTTAAACATACCACCATGACAGGCAACCAAGGCAGAATTCTCCTTTCAAGACATCTAGCATAAGACATCTAGCACATCAATTGATTCCAGGTGTGCACTCCGACCTTTCCTGAGAATTAAGTAATGTTTAAATCAGTGAGGTCAAGAGTATAGGATGAGATGACCAAATAGCACTGACCCCATCCTGTCCCACTGTATGTGTATGTTGCTTAAACTCTTTTCTTCAATGTCAAAAGAACTGAGGATCCCATCTATGTGTTAACACTATCACTGAACTGTAACCCCGACCAAGTTTTTATTAATTTGTTTTTTTAATTTGGAGACAGAGTGCTGCTAAGTTGCTTAGGCTGCCAAACCCTTGAACATGAGATCCTCCTGCCTCAGCCTCCTGAGTAGCTATGGCACCCCTTAGTATGTCACTGTACCCGGCTACCAGGTCTGCCTTCTTATGGTCTATATGCACCCTGTACACCTTGCAGTACACATCAAAGGTAAACCCAGAACTAAAAAAACAAAGCAAAATGAAATAGCAACTGCAACAGTAACAGCAAAAACTTTTAGAAATGACCCAAGTAGCACCTTCTGGAAAATAATTCCTGTGAAGTGGCAGTTTTCTTTTCTCTTATGTTACCTTAATGCTGTGCGTGCGTGTGCGTGCGTGTGTGTGTGTGTGTGTGTGTGTGTGTTGTTAAATAAAAACTGCTTTCTGAAGCTGGGTGCAGTGACACGTGCTTGTAATCCCAGGGACTCTGGAGACAGAGGCAGGAGGATCACCAGTTTGAGGCCAGAGGCAGCCTGTGTAATTTACTGAGACCCTGTCTCAATTTAAACAGTGAAAGAAGGAGGGGGGCTTAGGGGTGTAGGTCAGTGGCCGAGCACTTGCAGAGTATGTGCCAGGCCCTGGGTTCAGCCACGAACTACTGTAGGAAAAAAAGAAAAAAAAAAAAAGCTCTTTGATAAGTAGTTGAAATTTAGTAAAGTTCTTTTTGAAACAACTAAATTTGCAACTGTCATAAACCCTCACATTGACAATATGCATTACTAGGAATCATCATTTGTTAGAGAATAATTGGAAACTATTTGGCTGCCTCTGTCTAGCTATGTACTCTTTGAATGCTCCTCGAATTTTCTTCCTTTTTTAATGGAAGAGCAAAAACAAAAGTGTTCTGTTTCTCATAAATAGTTGAAGAAGCTCAAATAGAGACAGATTCAATGTATAAATCTAATGTTTCATTTAAAGAACACATTTAAAACATTCAGTTGGTATTATGTAGCTCATCATGCAATGTCAAAACATTTCATAGCAAAATCTTTTTGAATTAAGAGATTACAGGAAGTATGTGAAAATAATAAACTTCTTGCAACCTGCTTCTACCTTCTTGTCTTTAAAAACTTGAGAGTAAATTCCTCCACCTCAGTATTTTTAAATGCCTCCTTTTTGTCTTTCTTTTTCCTAATTTTTCTTACAAAAGTCACAGGTTTTATATATCAAACAGCAAAATTATGGAGGGGTTTCCTAAAAAAAAATAGAGTAATTATGTATCAAGTTCAGATTTTGAAGTAAATAGAACTGAGATGGAAGGTACCCTGGGATTGTTAACTGCTCACTGCATGACCTTGCTGGGATTTAGCTCAGTTGGTAGAGCACTGCGCTGCAGTCTGTGAGGTCCCGAGTTCAATTCCCAGCACCACAAAAATGGGAGAAGGACCTGGCAATCCACTCCCAAGGCAATCCCAAAACAGCCAGCCATTGAAAATGCTATGAGGGTCGCTATGAGTCGGATACCGACTCGACAGCACCTAACAACAACAACAACAACATGACCTTGGACAAGTTATCTACTCACATACATACTATGATAATTAGCAGATGGAAGATAAACAGCTGATAGATGGATAGACATCTTGCTATTGAGCTTAATATATAATGTATACTATATATATACACACACATATGCAAGATGAGCCCCTCCCAAAACCTGGAAACGACCTGTGGAAACAATGACCATCTGTTTCCTTGTTGTGAGAGGGATTGTGCACTCAGAATCTGTTTCTCCCGGTCAAATGGTCAACCAAAGTTTTTCCTATCTAGAGGTTTTGAGAAGGCTGCATCACAATTTGCAGGAAAAACATCCCAAGTTGTGGCAAATAGGTTTTTCTACTGTGGCAGCACATCTTCCCATACCGAGCTGAGTGTTCAGCAGTTTTGACCATAAAAGACATAACCTTTTGCCCCACATCCGCTGTTCACCCAATCTCACCCCAAGTGACTTTTGTTGTTCTTGTTGTCTTCCTGGTTGAAAAAATTCCTAAAAGGGAAACATTTTGCCTACACTGTTTTTAGTAAACTGAGTTTTGGGGGCCCCCCCTTAGATATTACATTTATACACATCCATCCATCCATAAATAATAGTGTATATATACATATATGTATAAACATTTGTGCAACTATGTAAGTCAGGGCACATGTTACCTACCCCTCATCTCCATGAAATTGTCTTCTATTTCCAATGATCTTCCTTATTTCAAATAAATTAATTCATCCTAGAAAAATACTATCAATTTAACTCATATTTCCTCCAAAAACATTGGCATTTAAAATGTCAAAAATAAAAGCATTGGCTCTTGGGAATATCAGTAAAGAAGACATTTGGACAATTCTTTACTCTCTCTCTCTCTCTCTCTCTCTCTCTCTTTTCCTGCTGCACCCCAAGCCCTTTTTTTTTTTTTAGTTTTTGAGACAGGATCTCGCTAATTTACACAGACTGCCTCTGGTCTCAAACTTGCGATCCTCCTGACTCTGCCTCCAGAGTTGATGGGATTATAGGTGTGCACTCGGTGACATTTAGACAATTCTTAATAAGTATATATTTTCTACCAATCCCCAAATGAAATTAATCCCCCAAGTGGAGCTGTCGAAGGCAAAATGAGGCTCAAGGAACTGTAGTAGCTATTGGTTTTGGCTCCCCAACAGTTGGGGACAGATGCAATCTGGGTTTGGAAGATAAAAGCTTGAACAGAGATAATGAATAATAAAATATGCAAATATTTACCAAAAATACAATCATGATCTGCCCAAAACAATTATATCTTAAGCCTGAAATATTTTGGAGTTGATTTAGATCTTCTCTTTACTCGCACTGACTATTTAGTAATAGGGGAGTTTCATAGTTCTCCATAACATAGAATTTTATGCTATTAAGCAGTGTCTCAACCAGCCTTTGAAACTCATAGAAGTTTCATTTGAATCATATTGGGAAAAACCATAAGGGATTAAAGCAGAAGGGATATGGGAAAGGAAAATAGTATCTGGTACAAGTTTACTCAGGGAAAATCCTAGATGTGTTAAGATCATTAGCTCCTTTACTCTCCACAATAACTCCATAGGACAGGGTTATTGCCCCACTTATTTTTCATAATTAAAAAAGGCAGTGTATGATCATATTGGGATTTGGAGTTGCCTAAAAATATAATATGCAGTGCATTAGACACAGATATCTGTCAGACTTTTGAGTTTGTGCTCTTGCTATGTCAAACATGTTTGCCGGGTGAGAGCCCAAATGACCAGAATCTAAATAATTGACCATCTCTAGAATGAATCTCCTCATGAACTTTGAGATATTTGCTTCAGGGCTATGTTCTTCCGCACCTCCAGGTTCACGAGCTATGTGACAGACATTCAACCAAGAGAAATTTTGCTGGGATCCTTTTAAGTCCTGCTTTGTTATTGTTGTTTTACAATACATATATTTTATTCTCACATTTCTGAAGAAGAATGAAACTCTTGCTGTAAATGCCAGTTCCTCTATAAAGTTCTTGAGTGGTTAATTTTGTGAAATTCCAAGCCCAAACAGCTTCCTGCCTTGTGGACACTGTTTAGTAAAATTCGTGCCTATATTATATAAAAAGAGGTTTATAACAATACTTATGAAGTACTGTTGATTTCAACAGTGTGAATGCCTACATAGAAAAAGGACAATAGCAACACTGTTTTGATAATAAAAAGTACACAAAGAAAAATAATAAGCCAGCTCTAGTTTAGGCAGCTTGGGAATTGACACAATGAATTACTAAGACAAAAAGGAATACACATTTTATTTGAGTTTGTTTTCTACATCTCTATTCCAAAGACATCTTTCAGTGCTTGTTCAGAAACAGCTGTCAGCATCTGTCTTCAGAGAGGAAATAAGGAAAAGAAAATGATAATCAAATGTGTCTATTGCATCTCTGGGGAAACACTATTTTAATTTCCTTTAACTTATTCTACTTAATTTGACAGTTTGAAACTTTTGTCTCATTTGGTCCCCAGGACTCAGTGGTATACATAGCTCAGTGAGCTTAATTTTATTACAGATATTATCCAAATGTTTTTTAATCATTGAAGATCATGATGAGCACCAGAGAGGCAATGTTATTTAACAGAGACACTTAAGAGTAAATGAAACAGAGATGGTACTGATTAATACATTTGTGTGATCTTCCTGCTGCAGTCTCATTCTATTTGCATGTTATTTTTAAGATGAGACTACTAGTAGCTCAAGTCCTGAGACCCAAGTTTCCTTTGGTTTTGCAGTAAGATGGATCAATTATAGCTCAATATCACAATATGTGTGATAATTCCCAGGAGGCTTGAGATTGAGTTCAATTTGGTGTTAATATCACATAAAAGGAAATGATGATAAACAATGCTGGGGCAGAAATTTCTTTTCATATTGCAAATAATCTCTTAACTCAAAGCTTATTTTGGAAAGGAGAGGTCAAATTGAAAGAATTTTCGTAAAATTGTCAGGGTTGCACATATAAATATGCACATATAAATGCACATATAAATCTGTGAACAATCCATCATAATTGTACTTAGTTACCAGTGGAAGACATTCATGTTTGGAAAATATTTGTCTACATTCTAATGCTCACAACAAATTAGTGTAAAATATTAGAAAATAATTTGAAAGGGAAAAATGTTCTCAGAAAAGCATACATGTGAATATTATCATCTATTTAATTCTTGCATATAATTTACCATCTTAGTGAGTATACAAACTAAACAAATTATTCCAAAAGGAACTAAAGACTTTTTGTTAAAATAATAATTACTGCTGAACATACTGGTGCATATATGTCATCCTAGGACTTGGGAAGCTGAGGCAGGAGGACTGGGAGCTCAAGAACAGCCTGGGCTATGGAGTAAGACCCTGTCAATAATAATAATAATAATAATAATAATAATAATAATAATAATAATAATAGCTAAACTCATAATATATGACAAAAAAGCATTTTTATGTACAATTCCCTGTCAGTAAAAGGAAACACTCATCTCATGGTTTCACATCTTTGTCTTTTGAGTCATTTGTAAAGAGGAGATTTTGACTACAAAGAGAAAAATATGGAGGCAGAGCTATGAGTTAAAGATTACATGAATATAAGACTTTGACTGTGACTTGCATCTCTATGGCCACCAGTTCAATCCATAATGAATAATCATGGTAGGTCTGTAGTGTGATGAGCTCCTTGTGTGTTCTCCAGTCACTCAATATCAATCTTGTATAGACTGAGAAACAAATCAGTGAGCCACGTAAGGAGAAGGAGCATCATTCCTGGAATGCCCATAAAAATAGTGAATTTTGCCAAAATTACAACCACTAGAGCAAATGACCCCACTGTTGTGGGGTGCATCGGACATATGAATTATGTGCCAAGTTATTTTATTTGTGTAAACGTGGTGCATTCAAAGCTTTGTAGACAAGCATCATTAGTATTCATCTCCCCATACAGAGTTCCCACATACTTCACCACTTCCTCTGTTAAGATGTAAAGTCCCTGAAAATAGGAACTGAAATTCATACAATTTCAAGTGAGAGAAAAGTTACAGATGAGTCTTAGTTGTATATTTTGTTGTTTCTGGTTTTTAAAAATAGTTTCCCCCCTAATTACAAACTAACATACATGGGTATCAAAAGGTTTGGAGAAAGAGTACATGAAGGAAATTTTCAGATAAACCCACCAACCAGAAATAATCTCTATTAATAGTTTTGGGTACTATATTTATATCTATCAATAATAATGTATCTATATCTATCTATATATGTTGTCGTTGTTATTTTTAGCTGCTGTAGAGTAGTGTCTGACTCATAGCAACCCTCATAGGGTTTTCAATGGCTGATTGTTTCAGGATTGCCTCAGGAGTGGATTGCTGTGTTCTTCTCCCATTTTTTGCAGTGCTGGGAATCAAAACCGGGACCTACGAAACTGCAGATCTCTATATAGAAAAATAGATCTCTCTATATATCTACACAGGCTGGGATTTAGCTCAGTGGGTAGACCGCTGCTCTGCAGTCTCTGAGGTCCCAAGTTCGATTCCCTGCACCACAAAGTGGGAGAAGGATGTGGCAATCCACTTCTGTGGCAATCCACTTCCAAGGCAATCCGGAAACAATCAGCCATGGAAAACCCTGTGAGGGTCACTATGAGTCAGACTCGACTAGAGGGCACCTCAACAATATATCTACACATGTATAGATAAATTTTCAGGGGGATTAATGGCAATGTGTCCTTTACTGTAAAAAAAATTTTAAAGTATTCACCGTATTTTTTAACAACACCTTGTATTTCTCCCTAATCATCTGTGAAGTCAAAAGCCTAATTTCACAAATACTTTTAGAAAGCATCTACCAAAATTATTGCTGCCAATCTTCCTCCCCATATGATCAGGCTTTTATTTTCAAACTACATCCTTTCTGGTAATATTAAATATACAAAGTATGTCACATATTTAAAATATTAAATATTCCCACCAAGCGTGGTGGCATACCCTTGTCATCCCAGCACTTGAGGCAGAAAAAGGAGAATCAGTGCAAATTACAGGACAGTCTGGGCTACAAGGCAACACTGCCTCTCAAAAAAACAAAACAGTCAGCAGGGCACAGTGGCACATGCCTATAATCACAGCAGCTGGGGAGGTGGAGGCAGGAGGATCGAAATTTCGAGACCAGAGGCAGTCTGCGTAACTGAGTGAGACCCTGTCTCAAAAAGTAAAACAATGGGCTGGGGGTACAGCTCAGTGGTCTAGCACTTGCAGAGCATGTAAGCGCAAGGCTCTGGGTTCAACCCCCAGTACCATACACACACACACACACACAAAAAA